>JAPTHN010000151.1:0-262093 GCA_026936325.1 Platynereis dumerilii
CCAGGTTTTTCTGTTCTGATTTACCACCAAGACCTGTCAATTCAAGTTTGGCATAAAGGAAATGAACAAGGGCCGTTATTGACTATAATGGCCCTTGGCCATGTAAACAAGGGCCGTTGTTGACTATAACGGCCCCCGACTTTGTAACAAAGCCGTTATTGCCTATAACGGCCACCGGTCTTGTAAACAAGGGCCGTTATAGACAATATCGGCCCTCTGACTTGAAAACAAGGGCCGATATGAAAATCAGCTGCCCTCAAAATTTTGCTAATGCTCTAGTGAACGGCCCTGCAAGTGGATAATAATACACCATTTTGGAAATCAATGCAATTTCCAAGAATTTCTGAATAATTTAAAACAACAAATTAAAGAAATAAGGAGAGACAGAAATTAACAAAACATTTTGATATGGCAATTAGTGGCAGGATGCTGCAGGAGCAGATGGCTGCATTAAGAAGGATGCATAATGGCGCCTTTTGCCATTAAGTCTTGTGATTAGTGCATGCTGTGGTTTGGTCCAGTTGACAGAGTTCAGCTACAGTGTGTGGATGTAAACAACCAAAGTCGAATTAGAAAGATAAACACAGAATAGAATGATTACACTTACTTTGTCATTAAATAACTAATTTTGTAGTATGAAAAATTATGAAGGAAAAGGAAATGGTGGAAGTTTGTTTGCCTACAATACTGAAAAACGAGGTCTCAATTGATCAGCAAAAAGTATTTTCAACAATTAATTTATTTGCAAGACATGTTAAGTTCAGAAAGAAACTAAATACAGATTAATTGATTTTTATTGATGAAAATATATATTGTAAAATGGAGATATGCAGAAACTTTGTAATTATAATATAATATCTTTATTCACACACATATAGTGTGTTACAAGTCAATTAAATAAAGTAAAAAAGGTAAAAGCAAAACAATAATAAAAACAAATAGTATTACAAAAGTATTACTTAAAAAACAATTATGACACACACAAATGTGTTAATCATGTCTGACACATCATCAATAGACAGATACTCACATGACATAAAGCCATCACGGATATTAATGAGTTCTTCCTGCATCATTAAGGGTATCAACATTAATACTGTATCTTATAGTATCACCAAAGTGTGATCAATATAGCTATAATTACGCCCTATCACAGACATTGGGTTACCCAGTGCTACTTTACTAACAACTCTGACAACATCATTGTCACTGACTAGACATTTCTTAATAAATTTAACAAATCTTCTACACAATTGAATTATAATTATAAAGCACAGTATTTTCAAAAATAACAAACTTCTCCATTGCTACCTCAGGAAAATTTTAAAACTTGTTACTTTCTTAATTGCTACCTTATTACCAAGAACACTTTACCCTGGGTGCAGAAAGATGAGTGAAGTTTTGTTTCTGCTGCAAGATGGAGTGACAATTTGTTTTTTCTCTGATGCATATATATTTAGACAGATACATTAATTCAGATTAAAATTGAGGTGTCTTCTTGGACATGCAACCGACCATTATTGAAGTGAGTTTCGGACAACTCACTATGAACTAAATCATAAGACTTGCAATAACACAAGTATAAATTCACTTTAGTCTCATGCTTTCATTCAACAACCTCTGCAACTGTTGACCATGTCTGATAGCAGCAATAAGGAGAGACTTCTTTGCCCTCAGGAACAATTTGTGCTACCCCCTGGTAGATGATTGAGTCAACACTTGACAATTTCACCTCAAGGGGAAGTTCTTTACATGTCTGCGATAGACATCAATATAGGCGCCCAAAAATTTTCTATCAACAAGACTCTGCCATGATAGAAACGGTAAAAAACGATTATTTAAAACTCGCCAACGGTCATTAGACTAGAATATGTCAATATGAAGGCTGGCAGGAACTATTCTTATTTACATGATCCATATATATAAGAATATGAAGGTACAATAAATTTTTAAGAGCGTTTTCTCCTCTTTTTAGAGACATTCTGATTTTTCATTTGAGACTCTGGCTGTCTGTTGGGATCCCATGGTGGTGGGATTTCAGCTTTTCTTTCATTGATGGAGAGATTTAGATACCAATCTCCTTCACTGTATCATATACTTAGGAACTTCAAGCAACTAAACTCAAGCTTTTAAAAAGTCAGGCTGAGTTTCTGTTCTAGCAAGTTTGAGTTGGCTCTTGAAAAGTGTGAAGCAGTTAAACAAGTCAAACTTTCAAACAGGCTGAAGTTACATTAGCTAAAGCTCCTTTGGGACAGCAGACTTTAGGCGTAGTATTGGACATAGTATTGGACCATGAACTGAAAATGTCTTGTAAAATAATTTTGAAAGACATAAAATATTGACAATTGAAATTGCAGGAAGCCATGAGAATGGACATAGGCGTACGGCGCGCGCAATTTTGGGGGGAGGGGGGCGAGCGACATTTGCCCGAATTTCAAGATCTAGATTTAATACCATTTCAAATGAAATTGCCTGGAAATCATTAATTTTCAATAGTGATTATTTAGTCATCTGCCCAAATTTTTTGGCCTTTTTGCCCGAATCTTACTGTTTCCCCCCCCTGCCCCCCCCCTCCGATATGCCTATGAGAATGGACCATGTAATTTGCATTGAATGACTATCCAATAGGAGCCAGCAATTGTTTCAAAGCTGAACAAATAAAACCTGCTATAGTTCTTCTACCTTAGTTGCTTCACATATATTCTAACTTTATAAAAGATTGAAATAAGAGAAAAAGCATTTTTAGAATTAGGAATGAAATGAGCCTTAGTGGATCTAGAAAATGTACTAGGTGATTGAAACTACATGTTAGACTCACTTAAAGACTTCAACAAAAACCACCTTCAGGTGATAGTGTTTGAATTGATAATTTGCTAAGAAAAGAAATTCTGTATTATCTATAGCCCCAAAGTATCTTTTGCCAACACTATGATTGCAAATAATTGTGTTATAGGCTGCTAAATATGTCAATCAACACAAGATTATTTGGTCACTGCTTATTTCTGCATGATGCAGATGGTTGCAGATATAATATTAACAGTTTAAACACAGGAATGCTGAAATTTGCAATATTCAATTATGCAAAAGACAGAAATTTGACACATATTTCGTGATGCAGCAATTAGTTCCAAGATTATTGCCAAATTAGGAAGATGCATTAACGGTTGTTGTTTTGCAATTTAATTCCTCTAATAATTGTGAGCGATGGTTTGGCCTAGTTTTCGGAGTGTAGCTAGGAATGCAAACTAGCCTAAGTGGAATAAGCGGATTATGCGGAACATAACTACACATTTTGCATTTATTAGAAGTGTCAAAAGCTATGAAGAGTAATTCAAGGATAAGGGTAAGGCAAGAAGAGATACTTCTTACAACACTTCGGAGCCTAATCAGTATCAATCAGTCAACTAAAGATGGGAAAATTGAGCTAGTTTTAAATTGAAGTGTGAAGATAAGGTGCAAAGTGTTTTGGTTATGCAATCCCATTTATTAATCTTTTTGAAAATATTCTTAATTTGCCTTTGGTTTCCTGAGGTAATTGATTTTCTACAGTGTATTTATAGACAGCGACGAAGGGGACGTATCCCTATTATCTGCTACTCCTGTATTTAGAGAAGTATATTTCTTAATTTTTCTGGATGACAGCCAGAAAATATGAAGACAGATTGAAACATTTCAGACAAATATCTTGATAAAGAAATCAGCCACTCGAATTAGAATGGTGCAGAATAATGTGGATTCATTAGCGGTGTTGTTTTGCCATTTAATCCTGGTAATTATTGCGCGCTGTGGTTCAGCAAAGTTGTCTGAGTGTCGCTATGAATGCAAACAACCTAAAGTGGAATTAGCAAGATTAACAAAAATGCGGAATTGCGCTTTTTACTCATTTCAAGTGTGGAAAACAATGATGAATGAGGAGAGAAGAGGTAATTACTTGAACACTAATAATTGGTCTCAATCGATCAACCAACAGAATGGGAAACAATTAGAAGTTTAAGGCAAATGTGAAGTTGAAAAAAAAAAAACCTTGGAAATCTTGGTAAGAGATCGTTATTCTTGCAGCACAGACAATAAGTCTCAATCAATCATGCTGCTAATGAGTATACATACATTATTTTTAAGAAGTGATAAGCAGGGAAAAGAGAAGGAAATACTTGATGACTTGTTTCTTAGAAAGATTATTCCCAAAGAATCATGCAGGCATTGATTGAATAGAAATACTTAGAATAACAAGTTATTTTGCACTGTGCTTCATCTATAGAGCATTATCAATTGCCTGGGTTTCCAGATGAATAGTATGATAATAAGATTAAGTAAGGTAAATATACAATAATACAAATGACTATCATTGGTCAGTTCAACCAGTCTGCTTCAAAATATCAATAATTTAAGGTCATCAAATACTAGTCAATTTGGTTCAATTTGCATGCAGGATCTCTGTTTCATTATATATTCTACCTTTAAAATGTATGGTGAGTGGAGTTGATGATATAGAGGCAACCATATTGGTACTTTAGCAGTCTTCAAGAGGTTGTACAATTTTTTGAAAGGTCAATAAAAGGTGTAAAAGGGTGTAGAGAGATCTTAGAGGTTTTTTTTATTACTATGATGTATTTCAGGTAAAGACATGAAAACCTTGGAAATGCCATAATAAAGTGACAAGGGCTTTGCCAGCATTTTTGCCTTATCTAGACCTATTTTTCATCGATTAATTATTATAATGCAATGTCAACAATTATTCGAAATCTGAAGTTCTTAAACTCTACATAAAAAGTATATTTCTAATCGTTTTATGTCTTTCTTTGCAGAAAATATTTCTACGGATAATCATCAGCCGCCATTTTGACTTATTCCATATCAACCTGAAATTTGCCCTTCTTCGAAAAGGTTGGTTTCTTTTTTCTCCTGTAAATGACTTACTGGCTGCATGGATGGTAATTATAATCCTGATTGAATCATAGTAGTCCCTAACAGGATTCTTTATGTTACTTTTAAGTGCCTTATTATTGAAGACACACAACAGATTCTCTCTTTCCATCTGTTCCAGAAAAGTTTGACAGTACTTCTCGATTATAATATCAATGATAATTGTTGTAACACTTCATTCTAGATTGTGCTGTAAATATCATTTAGCCGTATTCCAATTTGGTATCTCTAAAGCATCAGATTCATGTAGTTAGGCATCTGAGCAGCTGGCAATTTAACCTTGATGTTATAGCACCAATTACACAACAGTTTATCCACCTGGTGTGATTTATTACTTGCTGAGAGCATTTATGACTGTAATAATTGTCTGTCGCAGCACACATGATGCATCTCACGGTGTTGGAGTAGATGACAAGTGCCATATAAATAACATCAACTGGGTGATTTAGTTTGTATGAACGATGTATTCTTTGTCAACTAGCATGGAAAGCAAAAATGTGTGTGACACAAACCATAGGGAGTCATTGATATACAATAAAAACATTTAGATGAGGTAGTATTGTTTTTTGTAGGCCCTTTTTATGAGACACGACTGTTGAATATTGCTGTAATTCTAGCTCATGCAGTCCGTATAAAGTCATTTTCTAGTCTCTCATTTCTCTCGATTGTGATGAATCTATGTAAATTTGTTTGATTTGTGATTGTTTCCTTTATTGCTTTAATGCCTTTGTTTTTCACATCGACACTCCTAATGGAAATTTTTGTGGGAAATATAAAGAAAAGGAAATCTGATCTGCTTCTTCATTAAGACACATAAGTCTCAGGGGGATAACACCTCATACATATAGACAATGTGTGATTTTCTGTATGGTGGATATAGGGCATATTCTTTTCTTTGGATGGAAAATGAGATTACACATTGATGATGCTTATATATGCCACTTCTGTTTGCCTTTTTTTTGCATTTTGATATTAATATTTCTGAGAGATAAAACCTAACACACTGGGAACTTAGACTACGACCCAAAAGTTTTGATGAATCATCTATACAACTTATTTTGAAGCCTTGTGTTGTCTGTTTAATATTTTGTTGCATTGGCCTGCTGAGTGAGACTTATTCATAATGGCTACCCATTCTGCCAGTGACTGTGAATATTATGGGCTTAGGTCAGATAAACAGAGGTATTAGGATTACTCAGGATATGTCCCACAGTTGATTTAAAACTTTCCAATTACAACATTCAGGTTTATCCTTCAGTAATAAAAGGCCGGAGCCATTTACTTTGATCAAATTACGCGGCAAACATTTTGCATTTCCTGGTGGGCAGTCCCTGCTTCTTTTTATTAAAGCTCCTGGTCACTGGGGAGTTTTGGTTCGAAAGATCTTATTTGGTCTCTCTCTCTGGCATCTTCATGCCATAGAAAGACCACCCATTCATTTCATATTGGCACAGAATTGGTAAAAGGTAACAAATATACAGAGGTTTTTCTTGTCAAGCTTTCTTTTCAGTGGATGAGGAGGAAGATTAAGCTAAACCCACATACTTTTGCTAAGGTTTCGTAAAGCTCTGATCCCTGGCTGGTCAATGCCCTTTTTTGAGGAGAGGTAGTGCCTTCAGAAAATGACAACTAATTTTGATAAGTAGTTATAGTGCACCTATTATCCAGTGCCTTATGAACAAGGTTTTTACTTACTACCTTATTGGTATATTCTGAATAGTGTGTACTACATCACTGTATATTCCTTTGTTTTGCTAAGTCACAGTTTTTCTTCCCAACTTTCTGCCTTTGTACTTCTAGACATAGCAAGGGAACAGAATTAGCTGCTTATCCAGGCAAGAAAAGATACTTTGAGATTTACAAGATAAAGTTTCAAAGACTTTGCTTTGCTGTTGTCCTTCTGTTGCATTAAGTGAGAATGTCTTCAAAGGACTTTCTTTTTATTTCCTTTTATAAATTTTTGTTTCTTGTCCTTCCTTTTCGTAGAAAGTACCTCAGCTGTTGCACACATACAACCTCTGGTTCTACAGACCTACAATTCCTATGTATACTCCATAAATATATGTCATGGTAGGAGATCGATTTATAATTTTACAGAAAGTGTTAGGCACTTACCGATGTGCCAGGACTGATGAAGTGACAGGACAGAGGAATATAGAGACCAACACATATAGAAAGAAAAAGACAGATATATAAGGAAATGGTGTACCCTGTTAGACAGTTTGGAATGAGAGTCAACAACAGGACTGGAATGGAAATGCAAGCATTTTGTGTACATTTCTTTTTCACTCCGATTGTAGCACTGGTACTCTACTCTCTGATATCATAAAGCTAATATTCAAAATATATCTAATGAGTTCTGGCTGTATAAGATAGCAGCTGGTATGTTGAATGTCTTCACAACCCAAGGGAGCAATTACCTCTGCCCTATGGTCGATGATTGATGAGATGCAGAAGAAATGTCGTCACCCAGACAAATTTACTGCAGGGGAGGGGCCCTTAGTTACCAGCAACAGACATTGATACAAGAGCCTGAAGTAATGTATGTATGACACATGCACCAAACATTGTGGTGATATTTTGCCCAAAGTTTGTCACACAAAAATACAGATATATAACAGAAATACCGCAAAGTAGTGGTCAAACTCTGTCACTGTTCAATAGACTGAAGCCACTTACCAAAGACCTTCTGGTATCCAATGTGTTAATTTGGTAATCTGTTGAAAATAGTTGTTGGGAATACAGCTCCTGGTTGACCAAACATTGTGGTGATATTTTGATTAAAGATTTGTCGCAGAATAAGACAGATATAGAACTGAAACATATATGCAAACTGTCCATTGGGAGTATGCTGCTTTTGACAGGCATGAAGCTATTCCTGTTGATGCAACCATATAAGAAGTGTAGTGGCCAAACTTTGTCACTGTTGAGCAGACTGAAACCAGCTACCAAAGAACTTCTAATATTCAATGTGTTAACTTGGTAATCTGTAGCATTTCGTTGTTGGGCTTTCAGCTCGGAGCTGTTTCAAACTCTCTTAGAACTGTGATGAAGAGATTTAGATACTCGAGGTGCTCAGCTAGCTCCTTCACTATCTTCAACAGTTACTCTGGGAAACCCTAACTTGAAGTCAGGTCAGGATTAGGTTTTTCAATAAAGGTTGGCTTACTTCAAACTTTCAACAGAGGTGGAGTGGCACTTCTTAATGCTTTGTCCCACCCTTCCAGGCATGTAGGGCCCATTACAAAAGTGGCTTCGATGATGGAAAGTTTCCCTGAGGCATTATACCCAAGTCACAGAATCAGCTAGTAGCTGACCAGCAGAGAGAATTGCATCCTGAGGTGTACCTCAACTTTTATGATACCATATTGAATTTATATTGAATTACATCATATTACATATAAAAAACAAATAACTAAAACATAAGTGATACTGTCAATACAATTGTGATGGGAAAAAGTATTGATTTTAAAATTGCAGGAACCTGGTCAATATAACTTGTAATTTATATTGAATCACTACCTGTGTTAAACTGACTTTGGTTTTGATGCTGAATGATAAAAAAGTTCCTGTACATCATGTAGTTTTACAATTTTCTCTATGTCTGGGTTCCAACACGCAAAGTTCAGAATTAGCAGGGTTTTGTGAAATGAAGTGAATGTTTTGTGTTTTTTTAGTGTGAAGCATTAAACCGCAATGAATATGGCAATTAAAGCAGAGGCTGCTAGATGCAGTAATTGCTCACTTGAAAAGCAATATATTGACATGTCAGTAAATTTAATGAAAACCTGCACAACCGGTAATACAGTACAAGCCACCTAATCACGTTACTTACAAGCATTTATTCTTGCTTTGTGATTGTCATGTCAGAGATTCTGCAGGTTTGTCTAAAATTCACCATTAAGTTAAAAACAATTCATTATGGCAGATACTATTTTTATTCAGTTTCAGAAGATTACACCATTTTGGAAATCAATGCAATTTCCAAGAATTCTGAATAATTTAAAACCAACAAATTATAGGAATAAGGAGAGACAGAAATTGACAAAACATTTTAATATGGCAATTAGTGGCAGGATGCTGCAGGAGTAGATGGATGCATTAAGAAAGATGCATTAATGGCGCCTTTTGCCATTAAAGTCTGTTGATTAGTGCATGCTGTGGTTTGGCCCAGTTGACAGAGTTCAGCTACAGCGTATCAATGTAAACAACCTAAAGTCGAATTAGAAAGATAAACACAGCAGAGAATGATTGCACATACTTTGTCATTAAATAACTAATTTTGTAGTATGAACATTTATGAAGGAATAAGAAAAGCTGCAAAAATGAGATATCAATTGATCAGTCAAAAGTGTTTTCAACAAATAATTCATTTGCTTAACATGCTAAGTTCAGAGGGAAAGTAAAATACAGATTAACTGATTTTGACTGATGAAAACATATTATGTAAAATGGGGTTATGCAGAAAGTGTATAATTATAAAGCAAAGCATTTTCATTATAATGTATTTACATGGCCAATTATTGGGCAGCGTACGTA
Source organism: Platynereis dumerilii (assembly GCA_026936325.1). Classification (NCBI taxonomy): domain Eukaryota; kingdom Metazoa; phylum Annelida; class Polychaeta; order Phyllodocida; family Nereididae; genus Platynereis; species Platynereis dumerilii. Next base: position 9,463 of record JAPTHN010000151.1, read on the forward strand.
AAGCATACGATACTCTTTCTTGCGTATTTCGTACGTAAATTGGCTGTTTTCACGCATGAAATACTACGAAAATGTACGTACGTCAAACATATGTAATTTTTTCTATGAATTTCATTCATGTGAACTTCGTTTTTGGGCTTTTTAACTTGATTTGTTTACTGATTTTTTTTAGATAGACCAATGCAAGGTCTTAACTGGTGATAACCATATTGCACCAAAATGGCCAAAGTAAATGAAAAGTCCTGTCAGAAATTTGTCTGAATTCGTACGAAATTCGTACGAAAATGTACGTACGTATTACGGATCGGCTCTTTTTTGTGAGTTACACACGTAGAATTAACGTACGTAATTCGTACGGTGCACAATTGCCAGTGTATTTTACACCTTCCAATAAGAGTTTTTTTTTATTGGAAGGTGTAAAATACACTGGTAATTGTGCAGTGTACGAATTACGTACGTTAATTCTACGTGTGAAACTCACAAAAAAGAGCCGATCCGTCTTATTGGAAGGTTTAAAATACACTGGCAATTGTGCAGCGTACGAATTACGTACGTAAATTCTACGTGTGAAACTCACAAAAAAGAGCCGATCCGTAATACGTACGTACATTACGTACGAATTCATTCAAATTTCTTACAGGACTTTTCATTTACTTTGGCCATTTGGTGCAATATGGTTATCACCATTTAAGACCTTGCATTGGTCTATCTAAAAAAATTCAGAAAAAAAATCAAGTTAAGAAGCCCAAAACCGAAGTTCACATGAATGAAATTCATAGAAAAAATTACATATGTTTGACGTACGTACATTTTCGTACGTATTTCATGCGTGAAAACAGCCAATTTACGTACGAAATACGCAAGAAAGAGCACCGTAAGTTTTACGTACGCTGCACAATTTTTTAGATAGACCAATGCAAGGTCTTAACTGGTGATAACCATATTGCACCAAAATGGCCAAAGTAAATGAAAAGTCCTGTCAGAAATTTGTCTGAATTCGTACGAAATTCGTACGAAAATGTACGTACGTATTACGGATCGGCTCTTTTTTGTGAGTTTCACACGTAGAATTAACGTACGTAATTCGTACACTGCACAATTGCCAGTGTATTTTACACCTTCCAATAAGAGTAGAGGTTTCTCTTAATGCACACTTCCATATTACAATGAAATAAGAATTGACATTAATTTTATCTATAGAATAATGTGGGTTGTTTACCGGCCCAATACAATAGGATCCTTCTTCCCATTGCCAACCTCAGGGGAAATTGACTCGCTACTTTCTTAATTGCTACCTTATTACCAAGAACATGTTGCCCTGGGTGCAGAAAGATGAGTGTTGGTTTTGTTTCTGCTTTGTATGCTACATGATGTTTGATAGAGTCAGCTGAAGTATCTTTCTTGGCTGTCAATTTGTTTTTCCCTAGATGCATATGTATTTAGACAGATACATGTATTTATATATTTAGATAGACAGGTGCATTTAGACCAGAAGTGAGGTGTCTTCATGGACCTGTAACCGGCTGTTACTGAAGTGAGGACCTAACAGCTAACTCTGAATTAATCTTTTGACTTGCAAATAACACAAGGAACAATTCAATTTAGTCAACAACCTCTGCAACTTTTATGGCCATATCTGGTAGCAGCAGCAAGGAGAGACCTCTTTGCCCTCAAGAGCAATTTGTGCTGCCCTCTGTTGGATGAACGAGGTGATGTAAGAGTCAACACTTGACAAATTAACCTCAATGGAATTTCTTTACATGTCTGCAATAGACATTGATACAAGAGCCCCAAGAAATATTATATCAACAATACATTGCCATGATAAAAACGGCTAAAAGAATATTTGATAATTATATATAATCGTCGAAATGTCACACACTGGAATATGTCAAGATGAGGGTTGGCAAAAACTTCTCATTTTAACATGATCCCATATAAAGAATATGAAGGTGCAATTCAATTAAAAAAAATCCAGTTTCTCCTCTTTTTAAAGACCTTCTGATATTTCATTAAAGACCCTGGCTGTCTGTTGTGTTCTTATAGTGGTGGCATTTCAGCTTTCCTTTCATTGATGGAGAGATTTAGATACCAATCTCCTTGACTATATTATAAACTTAAGAACTTCAAGTAGCAAAACTCGAGCATTTTAAAAGGTCAGGCTAGGTTTCTGTTGTAGCTCTTGAAAGATGTGAAGAGATTTAAAGTCAAACTTTCAAAACAGTTTGAAGTCACATAAGCCAATGCTCCTTAGGAAGTCAATGGACCATGTAATTTACATTGAATGACAGTCTGATAAGAGCCAGTAATTGCATCAAAGATGAACAAATGAAACCCTCTTTAGTTTTTTTTTCATTTCCTCCTTTAATTGCTTCATGCAAATTCTAATATAGAAAAAAATAAGTTTGAAATAAGAGAAAAAGGCATTTTTAGAATAAGGATGGACTTATCCTCAATGGATCTAGAAAATCGATAGCGTGATCGAAACTAGAGGTGAAACTCACTTTAACAACTTCAATAAAAACCACCTTCAGATGATAGTGTTTGAATTGATAATATACTAACAAAAGAAATTCTGTTTTCTCTATAGCCCCTAAGAAGACTTTGCTAACACTTTGATTGAAAATAATTGTGTTTTAGGCTGCTAAATTGTCATTCAACATAAGATTATTTGGTCACTGCTTGTAATGCAGATGGCTGCAGATATGATATTAAAAGATTTAAAACAGGAACGCTCAAATTTGCAATATTAAATTATGCAAAAGACAGAAATTTGACAACATATTTTGTGATGCAGCAATTAGTTCCAGGAATATTGCCAAATTAGTTAGATGCATTAACAGGCGGCGTTGTTTTGCAATTTAATCCCACTAGTAATTGTGAGCGATGGCTTGGCCTAGTTTCTGGAGTGCAGCTATGAATGCAAACTAGCCTAAGTGGAATTAGCGGATTATGCGGAACATAACTGCACATTTTGCATTTATTAGAAGTGTCAAAAGCTATGAAGAGTAATTCAAGGATAAGGGAAAGGCAAGAAGAGATTCTTCTTACGGAGCCTAATCGGTATCAATCAGTCAACTGAATACGGGAAATAATGAGCTAAAACTTTACATTGAAGTGTGAAGATAAGGAGCAAATTCTTTTAGTTATGCAAACCCCTTATCAATCTTTTTGAAAATATTCTTAATTTGCTTTTGGTTTCCTGAGGTAAATCGATTTCAGCTAAAATCAAAATCATGCAATTACAGATATTTGAATACTTGAGTTTATACTTTTGACTTCATGATTGAACATTCAGATATTATTTCTGTGATCAACATCACTTAATAATTACCTTAACTTAACATCATAGTCACATTTGGTTATCAATGGTTCATTTGAAGACAGAGGTGAATGGGATACAGTTTGTCTCCCTGCCCTGTTCTCCTATTTTTAGAGAGTTATTATTCCTTTATTTTTCTGGATGACAATGAGAAAGTATGAAGACAATTGAGAAATTTCAGGAAAATGTCCTAATAAAGAAATTAGCTACTTGAACCGAAAGGCTGCAGAATGAGGTGGATGCATTTACGGTGTTGTTTTGCCATTTAATCCTAGTAATTATTGAGCGCTGTGGTTCAGCAAAGTTGTCTGAGTGCCGCTATGAGTGCAAACAACCTAAAGTGGAATTAGCAGGATTAACAAAAATGTGGAATTGTACTTTTTACTCTTTTCAAGTGTGGAAAACAATGATGAATGAGGAGAGAAGAGGTATTACTACAAACTAATAGTTGTTCTCAATCGATCAACCAGCAGAATAGGAAATAATGATTCATTTTAAGAAAAGTGTGAAATTGAGGAAAACATTTTTTGGAAATCTTAGTAAGAGATTGTTATTCTTGCACCGCTGACATTTAATCTCAATCAATCATGCTGCTTATGAGCATACATGTATTATTTTTAAGAAGTGATAAGCAAGTAAAGGAAGGAAATACTTGATGACTTGGTTCTAAGTAAGAATATTTGCTTTTTGGTTTCCTGAGGTAAATTGATTACTGCTTAAGTCAAAATCATGCACTCACTCGCAGATATTTGGATACCTGAGTTTATGCTTTTGACTTCAGCTGTAATATTTGATAATTAATTGCCTGTCCTAACAGGTAGAGAGTATTAATATTTGGATAATTCATCCAAAAATGTGTGTCACCTTAACAGGGAACAAATAACTTCTTTAGTAGACTAGGGCAATACATTGTATGGCGGAACATTTAATATTTGCGTTCATAATCCAAGGTATCTACAGTGTTTTTATAGACAGAGACGAAGGGGATGCATCCCGCTTATCCGCTACTCCTGTATTTAGAGAGGTTTTATTTCTTAATTTTTCTGGATGACAGCCAGAAAATATGAAAAAAGATGGAAACATTTCAGACAAATATCCTGATAAAGAAATCTGCTACTCAGATTAGAATGGTGCAGAATAAGGTGGATGCATTAACGGTGTTGTTTTGCCATTTAATCCTTGAGCGCTGTTGTTCAGCAAAGTTGTCTGAGTGCCGCTATGAATGCAAACAACCTAAAGTGGAATTACCAAGATTAACAAAAACGAGGAATTGCACTTTTTACTCATTTCAAGTGTGGAAAACAATGATGAATGAGGAGAGAAGATGTAATTCCTTGAACACTATTAATTGGTCTCAATCGATCAACCAACAGAATGGGAAACAATTAGACAGTTTAAGGCAAGTGTGAAGATGAGGCAAAACCATTTTGGAAATCTTGGAAAGAGATCGTTATTCTTGCAACACAGACAATTGGTCTCAATCAATCATGCTGCTAATGAGTATACATGCATTATTTTTAAGAAGTGATAAGCAAGGAAAAGAGAACGAAATACTTTATGACTTGTTTCTTAGAAAGATTATTCCCAAAGAATCACGCAGGCATTGATTGAATAGAAATACTTAGAATAACAAGTTACTTCGCACTGTGCTTCATAGAGCATTATCAATTGCCTGGGTTTCCAGATGAATAGTATGATATAAGATTAAGTAAGGTAAATATACAATAATACAAATGACTATCATTGGTCAGTTCAACCAGTCTGCTTCAAAATATCAATAATTTAAGGAAAATGTTTGGTTCAATTTGCAAGCAGGATCTCTGTTTCAATATTTATTCTACCTTTAAAATGTATGGTGAGTGGAGTTGATGATATAGAGGCAACCATATTGGTCCTTGGCAATCTTCAAGAGGTTGTAAAATGTTGTGAACTGTCAATAAAAGGTGTAAAAAGAGTGTGGAGAGATGCTAGGGCATTTTATATTACTCTGATGTATGTGAGATAAAGCCATGCAAACTGTGGAAATGCCATAATAAAGTGACAAGGGCTTTGCCAGCATTTTTGCCTTATCTAGGCCCACTTTTCATCAATTAATTATTATAATGCAATGTCAACAATTATTCGAAATCTGAAGTTCTTAAACTCTACATAAAAAGTATATTTCTAATCGTTTTATGTCTTTCTTTGCAGAAAATATTTCTACGGATAATCAACAGCCGCCATTTTGACTAATTCCATATCAACCTGAGTCTCCTTCAAAATTTGCCCTTCTTCGAAAAGGTTGGTTTCTTTTTTCTCCTGTAAATGACTTACTGGCTGCATGGATGGTAATTATTATCTTGGTAGAATTATAGTAGTCCCCGAACAGAATTCTTTATGTTACTTTTAAGAGCCATATTATTGAAGACACGCAACAGATTCTCTCTCTCCATCTGTTCCAGAAAAGTTTGACAGTACTTCTCGATTATAATACCAATGATAATTGTTGTAACACTTCATTCTAGATTGTGCTGTAAATATCATTTAGCCATATTCCAAATTTGGTATCTCTAAAGCATCGGATTCATGTAGTTAGGCATCTGAGCAGCTGGCTATCTAACCTTGATGTTATTGCACCAATAACACAACAGTTTATCCACGTGGTGTCATTTATTACTTGCTGAGAGCATTTATGACTGTAATAATTGTCTGTCGCAGCACACATGATGCATCTCAGGGTGTTGGAGTAGATGACAAGTGCCGTATAAATAACATCAACTGGGTGATTTAGCTTGTATGATCGATATATTCTTTGTCAAGAAGCATGGAAAGCAAAAATGTGTGTGACACAAGCCACAGTGAGTCATTGATATCCCAATAAAAATGTTTGGATGAGGTAGCATTGTTTGTTCTAGGTCCTTTTTTATGAGAAACGACTGTTGATTATTGCTGTAATCTGAAAACATTCTAGCTCATGCAGTCCGTATAAAGTCATTTGCTAGTCACTCATTTCTCTTGATTGCCATGAATCAATGTAAATTTGTTTGATTTGTGATTGTTTCCTTTATTGCTGTAATGCCTTTGTTTTTCACATCGACACCCTAATGGAAATTTTTGTGGGAAATATAAAGAAAAGGAAATCTAATCGGCTTCTTCATTAAGACAGATCAGCCTTTGGGGATAAAACCTCATACATATAGACAATGTGTCATTTCCTGTATGGTGGATATGGGACATATTCTTTGTTTTAGGTTGGAAACATGAGATGATATATTGATGATGCTCATGAATACCACTTCTGTTTGCCTTTTGGATTTTGGAAGAAACGTTTCTGAGAGATAAATACAGTGGCGTAACTGGGGGTTCGCGAGCGGGGGGGCACCTGGGGGGCACACGATTCTCTGGGGGGGCACCCACAATACTAATTGTATATTTTAGCCAGAGTTGGAAAGTTCATATGGGGGGCACCTGGGGGCACAGGTCCAATATGGGGGGGTACGTGCCCCCCCGTGCCCCCCATAGGGATGCCACTGGATAAATACTAACACACTGGGAACTTAGGCCACAACCCAAAAGTTGTAATGTATCATGTATACAACTTATTTTGGAGCCTTGTGTTTTCCATTCAATATTTGTCACATTGGCTTTACTGAGACCTATTCATAATGGTTGACCCATTTTGCCAGTGACTATGAATATTCTGGGCTAAAGTCAGATACACAGAGGCATTAGAATTACTTAGGATATGTCCGAGATTAGCGTGACACTTTCTGAGGGTAACATTCAGGTTTGTCCTTCAGTAATAAAAGGTCGGAGCCCTTTAGTCTGATCAAATTACACGAAAAACATTTTGCATTCTCAGGTGGCCAGTCCGTACATCCCTTATTGCAGCACTTTCTTATTGGGGAGTTTTGGTTTACAAAGAACTTATTTTGTCTCTCTGGCATCTGCATGCCATAGAATGACCAGTTGACCACCCCTTCATTTCATATTAGCACAGCATTGGTGAAATGTAACAAATACATAGGTTTTTCTGAGGGTATTGGATGTGTCGTTAGCTGTTGTTGGATGTTGTTGTTGTCACATGACTCTTGCTGTTCACAGCCATGTGACAGATGATGGAGTTGTACACTACTGTTAATTGATGGCGGCCCCTGCCCCGTTAAGATCTGGCTTGGTTGCTGCTATGTGTATTGCTTCGCGAACCCCTCTTTGGAACCATCTGGGGTCGAATTCCAGGATGCTGGCATCTTTATCTTCATTGAAAGCGTGATGCTGATCTTTCAAGTGTGAGCCCACTGGTGAAGAATCCTTGTGGTGTTCCTTGATTCTCTTTCCAAGTTGGCGTTCTGTTTCTCCCACATAATGAGACTGACATTTACCACATTTGATGGCATAGATAACCCCAGCTTTGTCCTTCTGAGGCACTTTATCTTTGGGGGAGGACAGGAAACTCCGAATGGTATTCTGAGGTTTGCTGTGGACTGTGATGCCTCTGGCTCTCATCTTCCTTGACATGGCCTCTGTTATTCCTTCAATATAGGGGAGAGTGACATGGCCAGCAACAGCTAACAACACCTCCAATACCCTCATTCAGGCTGAGGAAATGCTACTGGATAGAGCATGAAAGCTTCCTGTAAGTTCCTTTCATGTTGAGTGAAATAGTTAACTTTTACTTGTTCAATTAGGTTTTTCTTGTCGACCTTAGTTTCTTATAGGTGGATGAGGAGGCAGAATCACATGCTTTTGCTAAGGTTTCTTAAAGCTCTGGCCCCAGGCTAGTCAATGACTTTTTTTCGTTGAGAGATAGTGCCTTCAGAAAATTACAGGTAGTTCTTATGAGTAAATATAGTGCACCTATTATCCGGTGCCTTATGAACAAGGTTTGATGCTTACTACCTTATTGGTACATTCTGAATAGTGTCGACTACATCACTGTATATTCCTTTGTTTTGCTCAGTCACAGTTTTTCTTCCTGACCTCCAGCCTTTGTACTTCTAGACAAAGTAAGGAAAAATTAGTCTGATACAGGCAAGAAAAGATACTTTGTGACATTGTAAGATAAAGTTTCAAAGACGTTGCTTTGCTGTTGTCCTTCCATTGCATTAAGTGAGAGTGTCTTCAAAGGACTTTATTTTTATTTTCTCATTTTATCCTTCTTCTTTTTTCATCGTACAAAGTACTTCAGCTGTTGCACACATACAACTCCAGGTTGTTTAGAACTACAATTGTCTGGGCAGATAATAAGATAGACAGTGCTGAAATATGAAGAAATTAGACAGACAGACAAACAGAAATGGCAATTGAGACTCTTTCTACACTAAGAGTTACTATGCTGATGGGCATTGAACCTTAAACTCTCAAAACTTCAAAGAAGACTGCGATGTTTTCTTGCAAATAGGTCAGATCCAAATATATGATATAATTTAAATTTTGTACAGGTCTTTTAGAGTTCAGAGTGTACTAAATAGCAACTGATTTGCAGACAGATTTCTCAATCCTGATTTATGAGATGCAGAAGAAATGATGTCGGCAACCAGACAAATTTACCCCTGGGGAGAGTCCCTTGCTTACAAGGAACAGACATTGATACAAGACCCTGAAGGAATGACATATCAGCCAAATGGGTATAATATATATCCTTTGCCGAAAAGATGAATCGCTGAAAAATACAGATATTTCACATAGACATGATGCAACAGGGCATTAAGGCAAGTGGTAACAAGTTGGGAGGTGTAATAAAATGTTGAGGCATGAATAAGTTCTATAGATTAAATTGAAACTATTTATCAAAGACATGATAGACTTCTATTTGGCAACTGGGTAATATGTTGCATTTCCCTGTTGAGCCTTCAGCTCAGGGCTTTTTCAAACACTCCTCTGTCTTCGATTAAGAGATTAGGATAATCAACATACTCTGCTAGCTCCTTTACCATCCTCAATAGTTACTCTGGAACTTCAAGTAGAGAAACCCTAACTTAAGTCAGATCAGGATAAGGTTTTTCAATAAAGGTTGGCTTACTTCAACCTTTCAACAGAGGTGGAGTGGCTCTTCTTAATGCTTTGCCCCCTCCCTTCCAGACATAAACGGGCTATTACAAAAGTGCCCTCAATGATGGAAAGTGTCCATGCGGTGTTATGTCCCAAGTCACAGAATCAGCCAACCTCTGAATAACAGTGGGAATTGCATCAATTCGTAAGCTTGCCTTAGCTTTCCTGATGTCGTATCGAATTTATATTGATTTACATCAACTTACATGTAAAAAAAACGAATAATGACAGCATGTGTGATACTGTGAATAAAATTGCTATGGGAAAAAGTATAGATTTTTAAATTGCAGGAAGACGGTCAATATAACTTGTAATTTATATTGAATTACTACCTGTGTTCAACTAACTATGGTACCAATTCAGGATAATCAAACTTCCTGTGGTTTTACAATTTTCTCAATGTCTGAGTCACATCACGCAAAATTCAACTTTAGAATGACAGGTGTTTTTGTGAAATCAAGGGTATGCTTTTTTTAAACTGAAAAGCAATGCAGCATAATGAATCTGGCATTTAAAGCACAGATAGCTAGATGCTCGCTTGAAAGATAATTCTGATTAATTCTGATTAATATCACTGTTACGCAGTACAAAGCAATATGATAATTTTTCCTGCATTTAATTATTGAACAATTATCTTCATGTAAAGGATTCTACAGGTAGCTGGCTCCAACATTCACAGTTAAGTTATGAAAATGAAATTATGAGGGAAGATCCTGCTTTTTTCCTATGGAACATGATGCAGAGCGCTTCATTTTTCTTTCAAATAATCATTACACCATTTTGGAAATCAATACAATTTCCAAGAATTCTGAATGATTTAAAACCGACAAATTGAAGGGACAGAAATTAACAAAACATTTTAATGCGGCAATAAGTGCCAGTATGTTGAGAAGTTTATTTATGCATTAATGGTGTCTTTTGCCGTTCAATCCTGGTGATTAGTGCATGCTGTGGTTTGGCTTAGTTGACAGAGTGCAGCTGTAAATGTAAACAACCTAAAGTGAAATTAGCGAGATTAACACCGTAGAGAATGATTGAACTTATTTTGCCATTTAAAGTGTGAAGAATGAGGGGAAAAGTAGAAGTACATAATGCTTACTTATATGACTAAGTCTGACATCTCAATCGATCTAAATAATTTTAAAAAATGAATTTGTTTTCAAGAAGCGTTAAGTTTAGAAGAAAATGAAAAATACAGATTAAACTTGTCATAATAAGCAGATTCAAAATGTGAATACTGCATAATATTATTTAGACCAACTATTGCGGCCAAGCTGATGCACAACATTTCATCTATTCTATTCCTTGCATGCATCTGTGTCTTTGCTGACCAGCGCCAATTTGCTAATATTTCTACACTCTAGAGTAATAAATGTTGAGTTAGCTGGTTTCCCCTTCCAATCATCTTATTGTTTATGATGGCAGTGAAAGTTTCACTAAAATGTTTTCCCTTGGTCTGTGCGATATCCTTTTTTATGTTTTCAAACATTCTAATATCTCAATTGTCAGTTTTTCTATACTAACTGTGTCACAAAGTAATTATGAGTCTGAGCAATTCATCATTCGATGCTTTTAAAAACTAAAGTACTCCAATAACAATTGATATTAGTTCTATCTATATAGAACTGCCAGAGCTGTTTACCCGTCAAACACAAAAGGAAACATATTATCCGTCGCTTACCTCAGGGGAAATAACCTTGTTGCTTTTGTTAATTGCTAAGTTATTACAAAGAACATTTTGCCGTGGGTGAGGTATGATATGTGTAGATAGTGTTTCTGCTGAGTATGCCGCAAGATGGTTTAGACTGAAATGTAGCTGTCTTCAGGGATCTGCACCTACAATGTAGCTGTTACTGATGTGAGGGCCTTACAACTCAATCTCAGTTGATCATTTGACTTGCCGATAATACAAGTAAAAAAAATGTAGTCTTATGTTTCTGTCCTATGTATTCTTTAACTGCTGTGGCCATATCTGAAAGCAGCGATAAGGAGAGACCTGTTTGCCCTTAGGAACAATTTGTGCTACCCTCTATTGGATGATTGATATGATGTAAGAGGAGTAGAGTCAACACCTTGACATATCTGGCCCAAGGGAGGATTTTTTACTATTCTGTGATAGACTCTGGCACAAAAGCCTGAAGTCAAATATCATCCAACAGACATTGCAATGATACATTATAGCAAAAATTATATATAACAGCAAAAAATCACCAACAGGTGCTTGTGACAATGTCTCTACTGCCATTGTGTCTAATATCCAAAAGTGCTTTTCAAAAGACTTTGGATATTCCAAATAGCACTATGAGGATATTTGAAAAGGTCAAATATCCCCCAAGATGCTATTTGAATATTTCATCAGACCCTATTTCATCAGATGATATTCCATCTTAAGCTTTGGCTGACCGTATGGAGCTTTGGCAGACCGTATGGAGCTTTGGCAGCTGCCAATTATTCTACGGGTCCTATTTTTGGTTCCAAAATATCCAGCAGAGGGGCTTCAACTTCAGAGGCCCTGGAAACATGCTGTTGTAGAAGAGATGGCAGTGCATGGCAGCCCAAAGTTCTAACAAATAGTGTCCAAATAGTTCCTAACCATGAGACACTATTTGGTCACTATTTGATGTCTGTCAATATACTATGACAAAGTTTCTTACATAGAGCATTAGAACTTTTGAAAAGTTCAGTAGAAAATGTGGCATGGTTGCACTTTTTGGATATTTCGTGAGGGATATTGGCAAATCATGGTGAGGGGAGTAGATATTGTGACAAAGACCTATTTTAGTGTCTGGCATGCAAAAAGCAGCCCAATTTGCAAATTTGGCATGTAGACCTTTCGGCTGTAACAACAGGTTACTGATTGGAATATGTCAATTTGACAACAGTCAAGAATTTTTCCCATTAATGGGGCCCTATTAGAACATGAATGTGCAATACAATAAAATGTATTTCCTTGTCTCTTCTTTTCAAAGACATTCTGATTTTTCACTTAAGACCATGGCTGTCTGTTGTGTTCCCATAGTGGTGGGATTTCAGCTCAAGGATGTTTTGTTTCATTGATGAACAGATTTAGATACTTATCTCCTTGACTGTTTTGTGCAATACAGTACGCTTAAGAACTACAAGTAGCAAACAGCTGAAACTCGAGCTTTAAAGTCAGGTTTAGTTTCTGTTAATGTGATTTTCACTGGCCTCTTAAGAAAAAGCAGCTTTAAAAGGAAAACTTTGAAACAGCTTGGAGTTACATTTTTACTGCACCTATTGGGCTAAGTATTGGAAGTAGTATTATTATTTAGTATTCTCTATAGACTGAAAGTAGCTTCTGCCAATTATAATTCAGAATTCTGAACAAAGTATGAAAGGAAACCTTGATTCACACAGAAAATAATGATATTATTACCATTAAAGTTGTCAGGCAAGATATCATTTGGCCGGGTACCTGCCGACTCATGCATACTTCAGATGGTTATATATATTTTACAATTTATATCATTGCAACAGCTTTAAAACCGAATGCTGAAATTTGCAATATTCAATAATGCAAAAGACACGAAGTATTTTGTAATGTATTAATTAATTAGTTCCAGGATGTTTCAGAATTAGGCAGATGCATTAACAGATGTTGTTTTGCCATTTAATCTCACTAATTATTGCGAGCGATGATTTGGCCTAGTTTGCCGAACGCAGCGATGAATGCAAACTAGCCTAAGAGAAATTAACGGATTATGCAGAAAATAACTGCACATTTTGCATTCATTAGAAGTGTTAAAAGCAATAAAGAGTCATTCAAAGATTAGGGAAAAGCAAGTCTTACTACACTTCATGCCTTACTGTTCTCAATCAATCGACCAAAGATAACAAAAAAGTGCTGGTTTCATGTTGAAGCATGCAGTTAATTTTTTTAATGATTCTTGGTGATACAAACATAATAATTAATCTGCATGAAGCACTTACTATGGCGTAGGTTTCCCTTATTGAATTTAATTAATTAGTAACGACTTCACCTGTCCTGGTGGTTCCAATTTTTCTATTTTTAAGTCACTGATTCATGTCCTAATTGTGTTGCATTTTAAGTGATTCAAGTGAAAACACTTTACAGTAACCAAAACATAGATTTTAACACATCGAATGTTAAAATTGTGAAAATTTGAAGTTTATAGATGGTCGCATTAAGTAAAACAGTAAAATTATCTTTAGAAGCAATCATATAGTTTTTATTCCTCTACATTTTGGTTGGATATAGCCTGCAGAGTTTCTTTTCTGGAAATTTTATGTCCAAACTGTTTGGACAGGGTAATGTCCCATATTAAACAGTTGAGAAATATCCTGAAACAAAGTTTACTACTAGAAACTAAATGCTGCCGAATAAGGTGGATGCATTAAGGGTGTTGTTTTGCCATTTAATCCTGGTAATTATTGCGCGCTGTGGTTCAGCAAAGCTCTCTGAGTACCGCTGTGAATGCAAACAACCTAAAGTGGAATTAGCGAGATTGACAAAAATGTGGAATTGTACTTTTTACTCATTTCAAGTGTGGAAAACAATGATGAATGAGGAGAGAAGAGGTAGTTACATCGACACTAATAATTGGTCTCAATCGATCAACCAACAGAATAGGAAGTAATGAGTCAGTTTAAGGCAAGTGTGAAGTTAAGGAAAAAGAAATCGTGGAAAAAGTTTGTTATTCTTGCAATGCTGACAATTGGTCTCCAGCAATCATGCTTCTAATGAGAAAAGATGCATTATTTTTAGAAGTGTAAGAGCAAGTGAAGAATAAGAAAGACACAATAACTTAACTAAGATTGAATGGGTGGGTGTGTATAAATGTGCATGCAGTATTCAACCCAAGGAAGAAATACAGCATGGAGATTGTAACCATCTGTCTCTGACTAATGGTTCCCACTTCTCAGGCACTGAATAAATGAAGAGATCACAGAATTCATGCTAGATTTACTAATTAAAATCATATCCTTAAACTTAATTTACTTTCAGGCAAACTTTAATAGAAACTTAATTACCATATTTGTGTAAACCATGCAAGAGTATCTATAGGTCTAGACCTATACATATGGTTGGTCACTCTTTTTGATAGCATTGCATTTACAGGCAATGACCTCATGAGTTGCTTGTGATTCATAGAGAATAACATTACATTGTACATAGATAGGGCTATGACCTGACATGTAAGCACTCGTTTTTTTTCGTCTACTGTAAGAACATGAGAACAATTTCCTGTCATATGTGCGTCAGTGCAGTAGTCACAAGGCTCTACTTACTGATGCTACTATTTCTATAGATTCCAGGCAGGCAGTGATAATTATGAAATTGGCTTGTTTCTGTTTTTCCACATTCTCTGATTGCCAACAAACCAAGGTTCCATCTGAGAGCTCTGAATTCGTCACAGCAACAGTGCAGTGTATGTAGAATGTTTTCATACATGAAAATATACCAAGGAGGTTGGATTGGTGGCATAGTACTGATTAAAAGCAACATTAAATGGCTTGCATGAATTAGACGCAAGATGGGTAATGATGATGTGAATCTTTCGCCATACATGTGAAACGTTAGCTCAGCAGTGCAGTTTGGACAACTGACGGAACCTTGTCTATTATGATGTCATGCACAATTGTGAATTGAAAAACTTTACACTCTTATTGGATGTCTCATTCGCAGGGAGCGTGATCTCCAGTGAAAAACATTTCAAAACTGCGAAGCATAGTGGAAGTATATAATTTTCTCAATATTTACCGAATAGGCCTTTTTATGTTATAAAGAGCTCAGTCATATTTAGTGAAAGATGAGTCTAAATGTATGCAAGTAGGCCTACAAACCAGAAAAAAAGTCTCCAAATTATCCATAGGGCCTGTTTCAATCTCCAACGTTATTATAAATGAATTCTAGATTAACTGTGCAATGTGTCAGCAGAATCAGAAATCAACATTGTGAAGAAGGGCAGTCAACACCTGAGAAGAATTGGGTTCTTGGCATTTTGACCTTGATTCAATCAGGCCGCTCCTAATTTGCCGGTGATGAGTTGATTATCTCAATTGATTAGAACCCCTCTCCACATTTTTGCTGTTTCCAAGAAAGAAACTAGGTCAAGGTTGCATGTCATGTGACTGGTGATAATCATGTGGCTGTGACGTGTGAGCCGTTAATTAGGATTTGGCGTGATTTCTACTCCATGGAGTGCTCCATGGAGCTCCAGTGTGACCTGAAGTTTTTCTGATTTTGCTTCTTAATATTTTCTGCTGAAACCAAATGGATTTAAAAAGACATTTTAGAAATGTGTTTCTACAGAGCTTTAGTATAGATGTCTGAATAGTCATTTCTCCCAATCGGTATCAGAGATACACAATTCCAAGCTTAAAATATGTCACTGAGGCCTATTTTGTGCGTATTCTTAACTTTGCAAAGACATTGGCATCTTCTGTAGTTGCCTGTTTGCTGCACATTACATCTCATCAGCTGTACATGGAAACTTGGCTGTATGCTGTGATAGCATATTTTCTGTGTGCACGGAGCACCTTTAAAACGATATTATTGCTCAAGTTAAATACGGTGCCTTCTTTCCAAGGCCACACACACGATGTGTTCAAAAGGCAACTGAATCAGGGACGGACGCAGCGGGGAGGGGGGATAGGGGGGTGCATGCCCCCCAGTGCCCCCACCAGACCAAAATTTTATTATTTTTACATGTTAATTTTATCATCGCGCGGTCGCATTATGTCGTGAACTATGTGTTCTGCGACGCGATAGCCCGATAGACCTCCCCCTCCGGAATTTTCTGGATCCCCTCCTGAACTGAATTGGTTTATAAAAGGATTTTAATGTCTTAGTGACTGAAATACAGTGTATGATTTACACTTCTACTTTCACTCGTTGGTGTAACAATATCTCCCTGTGTCTATAAATTAATTAGATCAGCAGAGAGTATCCAGACCTATAAATTAATCCACATACATGGTATCTTTTCTTAGATGGCCTTATCCAATACCTCAAAGATTTCATTATGTTTATGTATTAACTCCAAAAGGCCTAGCTATTAATATAGAATTGTCAACTCACTTTCTGAATGTGAATATCCAAAAGAGTGATTTTAGTTTGTCACACCGCATCTCAATAATCATGTCGCTGTCATCCGCAGAGAAATGAATCCTCATTGCCAGGTGGCACTTCAGTCAGTGAAATAACTTTCAGGGACCCCTAGTGGCAAAACTGCAACAGATGTATGGTAAAGTTTCACTAAGACCAAAGATAAACAGCTGGTATCATTATCACATGTGGTGGGATTAGCCTGGTAAGATTTTAAAACCAGTAGACAATGACATGTCAAGTTAATTCACTAATTAGAATATTTTAATGTCATCGACAGTTCTTGACATTATATCAATTAACATCACTGTTGCATCTACATTATTTTGAAGCAAACTTGTGCCTCCACCAGACCAATTAGCTCACTGATAATACATATTGTGACATCATTAACTAATTTATCATGGTGTTTATACTGCTTAACCAAAATAAGTGGTATTATATTGATTATATATATGAATGATATAATCTTGCTAAGGGAAATAATTATATTATCATGTAATAATTATTGCTTATTACTGTAATGCAATCTGGTTAACGTTCAAAATCATATTTTACAAAATTCCTTTTTAATTACATGACAAATGTTTTGTATTACTTACACAATTTATTTCAAGGCATAAGAATATCATATTGGTGATTCTAAAAATTTAAAGGAATGTCAAAGAATTTTGATGTCTGGCAAAAGAAACAGCACAAAAACATATGGATGATGTAAAAGGCATTTTTTGCAGCCATTATGACAGTGGCCGATCCAGACACACTGGTCTAGGGGGTGCCCGGACGCGTCTCGACCGTCGCGGGTCCGCGTTATCGCAAATTTTCTTCAAAATGCTACCATTAATCTTGGTGGTCTAGGGGGGCCCGGGCCCCCTAGGCCCCCTCCTGTATCCACCACTGTAAATGTGCGCGGCCGTTGTTAGCTACAGCATTCATTTCTCCCTTCTACATCAAATGTCATTATTTCGTAAAATCTTTTTTCTCCTTTTTTCGAACTTGAGAGAAAACTAGAACTATTTTGAGGAAGAAGGGACTGCAAATCAAATCAAATCAAATCACTTTTATTTCAACTCGGTGTTTTAAACAGAGAACATTAGCTTGTAAAGCTATTATTACCGAGCTATAGAAAATAATTGCTGTCAAGGGTATACAAAACCTCAACTTGGGCCTCATCAGTACTTCTAAATCCGTCCAGCAGTCGATGACAATGTTAATGTCTCCTAAAATGTCCTCCCAGTGAGAGCTAGATTGGAGTATTGATGAAACCGCTCGTAAAAAAACCTATGTAACAGCAGATCCCAGGTTTGGGAACACCTAGCTGACCATGATGCCCTGCTTGATGCTACAGCTGAATATCACTAAACCATATCTGTTATAATCAATGACATGCATTGAATTAAAACAATTGTTTTTGGACGCATGATCAGCCTGTATCATTGTATGTGTCATCACTTGTCACAATTTGATTTTGTGAAATTTAATGTTGAACAGCCGTTCCAATCAACCGTTGCCAAATTACTACGTGCGGGCCTAAGTCCTCCTCCTGTCATAATTGACCTACAAAGTGCATCGATGCAGGAGATACAGCCCCAATCATTCATCCATCTGCAGCATGATCTGCTTCTTGATGATAGGAGATAATAATGGAAGCAATGAAAAAAACAAACCAATAAAACACAATTATTAATAAAGAATGATAATGTCTATGTCTGGATCACCGGTTCAGTTCGTGTTTGATATCAAAATGATAAATGGGAAGCTTTTTATGTTCTCAGCTCACGCTCAGTTTATATTTGATGGCATTTGGGACAAATTAGAATACCAAAAGGGATTGAAGGTAGACATAGTGGTAATACATCATACCAGCAAGTGCATCTGACAATCTTAATGACATTTGTAAAGTATTTATGTTGACAGCTGCTCAAAAAAGTGAAGTATGATACAGAAAAAAAGCATGTCTGTTGCAATTGATGAGATTTCAGATATCCAGACTTAAATGGATTAGAAACGACTTATACAGATTTATATCACAGCGTTTTGTGTAGTTTACTACACAGCTGGCATAAAAGCAAAAGTTTGGTGAAAAAGGAAATGACAAAAAAGTTTAAGAAAAATGCAAATGAGTGTGAGATAGACTTACCGACGATGTAAAGTAAACTTACTTAAATGTCCCTGTCTGCAAATTGCAACAAATCACTCATTATGAATTAATTATCAACAAATCTGTCATTTTGAAATAGTTATCAGATGACGCATTATTTGTGCATATCCCTGCTGATTCTACAATCTCAGTTCTGTCTTTTTTTTTTGTTACCCCTAATGAACATGCTGTGGATATAATACTGGTCTACATCTGTATATTCAAACGGAGAAAAAACTGACCTCATTGTTCGAAATATGTGTCACTACTGCATGATATCCTAATTTTAATCCACTGATTGCAATATTCCATATCTGAAACATGTGGGATTTCCTGCTTTCTGGAAATCATTTCCAAGAACAGTTCTTAAAATTGATTCGTTGGATTAAACCTTTCAAATGAGGTTTATATAACTGGGACTTCAGTAAATGGGAATTCCATAGTCTGCTTCATAATTGCTTGAAACAAAAAGTCTTGCGAATTAAAAAAAAAAGGTTATTTTTAGTATCAGTCAGTCTGCTACAAATGGATATAACCCTGAAAGACCCTATGTGCTATCACACAGACAAAAATTAATGACGGTGGATTCATGTGCTAAAATTGTGGTAATGCAATACTTGTATAGCCTGTGGTATATGGCTTGCCGATTAAAATTTTAATGCTTAAATATTTGATTTGATGTAAAAATTAACTACTCAAACTAAATTTACCAACAAACCAGCTCTGATAGAGCAAAACATCAGAATAGACCTGGACCCTGATCATTTAAACCATGGAATATTGTGTTTGCAGGCAGTCCGGTTTTTATGCGTATCAATGATTAATAACGCTGGAGATAACAATTGATTGAAATTCATTGAAAATTATTGGAAACCCTTCTTTTATTGATCAATTTCGAATCCTTGCTGTTTGTTTGAAACTTGTTGAGCCAAATAAATTAACCAGGCAGCCTCGTTAATCTAGCCAGCTGACATGCATTGGTAATAAGGTTGTTAGTCTCCTCTGAGAGATTAACCAGGGTGCCTGGTTGATTAATTTTGCTCAACAGGTTTTAAACAAATGGCAAGGAATCGAAACTGATCAATAAAAGAAGGATTTGCAATAATTTTCAATAAATATCAATCAATTGTTATTAATCCTTGGTTTGCATAAAAACCAGATTGGACAGAAATGCCATACATCATGATATTAATGATTCGGGTCTCTCTCCATTCTGATGTTTTGCTCCAACAGAGAAGGAAGGCGAGTAAATTTAGCTTAGTTATTTATTTCTACATCAAATTACATATTTAAGCATTTATTATTAGAATTTACAAACTGTGTATTACCTACAACCGTTGACGCTTGAATCACACTGATTCACTCCACCCAGGTGTTACAGGAGATATAGATCGAACAGTGATGGTACTGTATGTGACTCTGCCAGCTGTACATGTATGTCCCCCAGGGGAGTGCTGATGATCAAGAATGATCATTGAGCCTGTTAGACAACTGTACTATATAAAGTAGACTGAGTCTGCTATTGCAACTATCCATGTGGAATCAGACTATAAACCTCCACCACCTAAATGGAATTCCCACTAACTGTCGTAATTATAAGATTCTTATTTGAAAGGTTTCAGCCTTCAAATCAATGTTCAGAACTGTTCTTGGAATTGATTTCCAGGAAACAGGAAATCCTACAAGTTACAGAGATAATATTAAATTTCCATTTATTGGAATAAAATTTGAATATCATGCATGCGGTTGTGACAAATATTTCCATGAATGAGGTCAGCTGTTTCTGAATATAGATATAGTATTGATTCACAACACATTCATTTGGATTCACAGTGGCTGATTCAAGGGTTGGGGGACTAGGGGGCCTAGGCCCTCCACTATACAGCTGATATGAAGAATACCTTATAGAGGAAATATGCTATGACGTTGGTCCGCGAGTATCAAAACGACACCTGGGCCCCCCTGGTCTGGATCCGCCACGGGGTCATCTGCAAAACGACCATACTATGTCTTTAGGTCAGTAAGGAATGCATCAAACACCAATTTGCAGACAGGGACATTTAAGTATGATTACTTTACATCATCAGTAAGTCTATCTGACACTCATTTACATTTTTTAAAAACATTTTTGTCATTTCCTTTTTCACCAAACTTCTGCTTTTACGTAATAAACTACATGAAGCTCTGAGTCATAAATCTGTATTAGCTGTTTCTGATCAATTTAAGTCTGAATATCTGAAATCTCATCAATTACAACAGACATGCTTTTTTCTGTACCATACTTCACTTTTTTTGAGCAGCTGACAATATAAATACTAATTTGTCCCAAATGCCATCAAATATAAACTGAGCGTGAGCTGAGAACATAACTAGTTTCCCATTTATCATTTTGATATCAAACATGAACTGAACCAGTAATTCAGACCTGGACATCATCATTCTTTATTAATGACCTTTCAGTATCATAGTTGAGGGTTCAATTCATGATTTTTTTAAGTGTTTTTTAATTTTTCATAGCAACCATAATTACAGTTTGTAATGTAAAGCAGAAGACACACGTTTGGCTGGATAGCTCAGCCTATAAGTTGTTTTTGCTCCTTTAGGAATAACATAGCAGTTTATTTCTGTAATGATGTAGTGATGCCACAATATAACAAGTAGTTGTGTACATACGACATATAAATGATGATATTACAATTTTTTTAGCCCCTTCAAGTGGAGACTTCTCTGTCTTTTTGGCTGAGAATTCAAACCAAGATGAGGCATGGAGGAAATGAGCCGGTTCCCCTTGCATCACTTACTCACTCCACCCTGGTGTAACAGGAGGGACGGATCGATCAGTGATGGCACTGTGTATGACTCTGCCAGCTGTACATGGATATCCCCTCTCCCCCGGGGAGTGGGAATCAAGAATGATCAGTGAGCATGTACTATATAAAGTAAACTGAGTCTGCAATTGCAAAGATGCATGTGGAATCGGACTATAAAACTCCCATAAACCTCCACCACTTTAATGGAATTCCCAATAACTGAAGTTTTAATTATACGAATCTCATTTGGAAGGTTTCAGCCTCCAAATCAATGCTTAAAATTGTTCTTCAAATTGATTTCTAGGAAACGGAAAATCCCACATGTTACAGATGGAACATTTCATTTATTGGAATAAAATTTAGGATACACTATATCATGCAGAATAGTGACAAATGTTTCCATAGATGAGGTCAGTTGTTTCTCTGTTTGAATATAGACAAGTATTAAGTCACAGCACATTCACTTGGAGTCACAGTAGCTGATTCAAGGGTTGAGGGGCTAGAGGGCCTAGGCCCTCCACTATACAACTGATATGAATATATGATCCATTTAAGTCTGGATATCTGAAATCTCATCAATTGCAACAGACATGCTTTTTTCTGCACATACTCCATTTTTTGAGCAGCTGTCAACATAAATACTTTGCAAATGTCATTAAGATTGTCAGACGCACTTGCTGGTATGACGTATTACCACCATGTTTACCTTCAATCCCTTTTGGTATTCTAATTTGTCCCAAATGCCATCAAATATAAACTGAGCGTGAGCTGAGAACGTAACAAGCTTCCCACTTATCATTTTGATATCAAACACGAACTGAACCAGTGATCCAGACCTGGACATAATCATTCTCCATTAATAACTGTGTGCTGCATCACTTTTGAGGGTTGAGGGCCAAGTTTATGATTTGTCTCAAGTGGTTTTAATTTTTCATGGCTACCATAATTAGTTTATTTGGTCAAGATGTATTGCTGGATGGATGATTGGCTTGTGTGTTGTGCATGCTGCACTTGGTAGGCTAATTAACTAGGACAGCAGGAAGACATAGCATCCATGAGGCAAAGGGTGATTGAAGTTGCTGTACAACCGAAGTTAGTGCAGATGAGGTAGCATATCAATGGATGGTTGTCTATCAGAGGAATGCTAATTAAAAATACCATTGCATTCAGAATAGGCTTCTAGGATTGCACATGCCCCAAAGACAAGTTCCTGTCACGCATCATGATAAATTGATCAGATGACAAGAGTTGAGGCCTCTGCATGTCATACATGGACATTGCATGCGATCTTATTTTTACCATCACTGACAAACACAAAATGACACACAGCTGGAAATTTATCAGTGAAAAATTTTCTCCAAACAGGACCCAAATCTAACAGTTTTTAGAAAAGTTGTTTAAGCAGTGCCAGCGGTTTCTTGCACGTGTGATCCGCGAATGATAAATATCCATCTTTGAAGTGCTAGCCACTTTAAGGTAACCAACAGCCATGATTGATCACAACTCTTGATACACTCAGACACAGTAAGGAAGTATCAGTCCCTATCCACTAGGATTCCAGTTCTGGCAATCCACCTATCCGGAGGTCAGACCATAAATTGCAGTGATCAGGATCAGCTAAGCATGGATCAGTCCTCTACACCCACAAATCAGGATCAAAGCATAATTAATTGAGACATAGAATAAATCACATTGGATCATCGGGGGAAGAGAAGCCTATCGCGAATGATAGACTGTAATTGCTTGAGGCCATCTTCATTTTATTTCCATCTAACCTGATCAGATTATTATTATCACTTCAAGTGCAACAGAAGACATAGTAGTGGTAGTCAGACATCTATTAAAGGTCTAATTGACATCTAAGGGTTACTTGCTGTGAAACTGTATGAAGATAATTTTGTCTATTGTCTATCTGTATTTAAGGATCCAAAATGCAACCCGAAAAACAGATATCTAACTCTAACCACCTCCTTACGCTATCTAACAAACATCTACAGGGTTCTTCCAACAGGCTCACTGATCATTCTTGATGATTCGCCCTCCCCGGAGGGGGTAGGGCATATACATGTACAGCAGGCAGAGTCGTACATAGTGATTGACCTCCTGTTACACAAGGGTGGAGTGAGTCAATGATGCAAGGGGAAACTGCCCATTCCCTCCATGCCTTATCTTGGTTGAATTCTCAGCATTGAACTTGTTTGTCTTGCATCCCATTTAATTTTCTATAATTTTGGTATGTAAATAATTAATGCATCAATATGTTATTTGATGCAACAATTAATGTTTCAGCAAAATTTACCAGCCCGCCTTCTCTGATAGTAAAACATCAGAATAGACCGAGACCCGAATCATTAAAATCATCAGCAGCCTGGTTCACCTAACTAGCTGACATGCATTGGTAATAAGGTTGTTAGTCTCCTCTGAGCGCCTGGTTCCCAGGGGTGGGCCTCAGCATACTTTACATGCAATCAGGTCCACATGCAGTTCTGGGACATTCTATCTATAAACCATGCATGAAGCGTTGTGATCAGAGCATTAATAAACCTCGCAAAGCAAGTTATTGAAGATACAATGTGCTAAATAATTTCAGTCATGCATTACTTGTGTGGTTCCAAAAGGATGCCTTTAGGTCTTCCACTATACTCTTTGCTGATTATACGTCATACCGAGATTAACCAAACTTGAGGCCTCACCATGGCAATTTTATCCAGGAAAATACCTGACTCTAACTGATAGTTTGTGTGGTAATGCCCAGCTTAACTGACATAAAAAAACATTAAAGGCATAATTTGCAATAATTACGACACAAAGATACAGTTTTTATACATTAATAAGCAAATAATTATATGGTGTAATTCACAATAATTACTACTTAAAGATGCACCTGTTAGAGTTAGACACCTCTTTTTCGATTTGCATTTTAGACCCTTAAATCTATGCTTAGCTAGCTTTATGTCATCTGTTGAAGTGATAATTTCCGATGAGGTTCGATAGACATGAAATGATAATGAGCGTCATGCAATTACGATCTGTCATTCAGCAGTCTGCTTTTGCTTTGACGATCCAAGGAGATTTATTTTATGTCTCAATTAATTACGCTTTGATCCTGATTTGTGGTGTTAAGGGCTGATCTGTGCTTAGCTGATCCTGATTACTGCACCTAGCGTCGCCGGATTGGTGGATTGCAAGAGTTGGATCCAAAGTGGATTGAGACTGATACTTCCTTACTGTGTCTGAGTGCATCAAGAGTTGTAATCAATCTTGGCTCTTGGTTACAGTAAAGTGGCTAGCTCTTCAAAGATGGATATTTATCATTGGCAGATCACACATGCAAGAAACTGCTGGCACTGCTAAAAACCACTTTTCCGAAATATGTTCTATTGGGTGCTCGGTTAGAGAAGAAAGTTTGCAGCTGTTCACAATCACAAGCAACAGTCCAGCTGGATGTCATCTCGCGTTTGTCAATGTTGGGAAAATTAATATCAATGTATGGCATAGAGCCCGGAGTCACTGAGTTCAGACATCATGACTTGACTTGGGTGCTTGGTGACTTGACTTGAACAACTTTCATGACTTGGTAATTTGCCATGACTTGAGTGTTTCATGACTTCACTTGACTAACTTCAGTAACTTCGGTATTGTTTTGCTTTTGAAGTTGCAGATCATCGATTAAAATCATCTATATAGACTAGTTGAATTGAGTTACTACTCAAATGAGATGAAATTACCTAAATGTTATGTAAGTGAATAAATCTTTTAAAAGTTATCAATATCTCTTTTAAAATAAAATTAAGGAAGAGAATGACAACTAGGCATAAAACCTATAGAATTGTGCTAACTTCAGGTGGAAACCATAGCACTTGCCCATGCAAGCCATAAAATTTCATTGTTTAAAATTCAAAAAACAAATGTATATATATATAGAGAGCAAATATATTGCAAAAACGTATAACAAAAGTTATTTATTCAATTCCCTTTTATTTACCAGTTAGTATTATGTCAATGGCTAGGTACATGTGTATTCAAAGTAAAATTGCAAAGTGCAATCAGCTTTGACAGCTCTCAGCTTCACAAGGGCTCATCCTCAATGGCAATTAGGTAAACTGAGGGTGATACAAAGGTTTGGAAAATCCAGAATTGCAATTAGCCTTATTGGAGTGCTTCTGTGGGTAATTGTTAAAATTATAGAGCAATCCAATTAAAGCTATACAGGCTCTAGGCGGCGGCTTGATTATCAAATGGCAGTGGCGGCTTGGCCTGATCATGGCTTGACTTGACTAGAGATTTCCATGACTGACGGCGGCTTGAAACGGCGGCGGCTCCGGCTCTAGTATGGCATGCACAGGCCTCAACTCTTGCCATCTGATCAATTAATCATAAATCTGGCGGTAACCAGTTTTAGAGCTTTGGAGGGCTGTACTTTCCATGTCATGAGTAAATTGCCTCACTGAAGACTTCCTTAAATACCAACACTGTAGCCTTTTTGATAAGCGCCCCTCTGATGGGCAACGACCCTTCAATATACTGCGTCTTCTGCACTGAGGGTGAAATTTGAATTTTCTGTCAGCTTTTAAAATGATCAAGTGAGATGATTGCACAATTCCTTTGAGCGCATAGCTTTGTTTTAAGCTATAGGTTACGGTTAGGTTACGTTAGGTTTAATACTGAATGCAGGTCCTCTGATGGCCCCTGTGTTCACATCATTGATGATATATATGCTGATGATGCGATGATACAGGTTATCACAACGCACACATTATCATAGCTTAAAACAACAAGCTTTGTTAGCTCAAAAGAATTGTGGAGCCACATCATTCAATCATTTAAGCTAATTCAAAAATTCAAACTTTACAGTGTGAGTTTAAACACTTTCAAATTAGCAGCCTCACCCTCGCTGCACTTGTTACAGGGACTGCCATACCTGGATGTTGTTTGTTGTTGCATTCAAACTTCTCATTACTTATCATTAGAATCTTTAGTATATCTTAGTATATATCCTAGAAGTAATTAGCCCAAAAGGAGCAGAGACAAAGGATCAAAGCCATCTATCTGCACATATGAGGCCTATCAGAGACGTTAAAAGCAACCACGATAATGAGAAAATGCTGTGTCCACTCTGAGCACTTCAAACTCCCTGAGTACAGTCTTTGATGCAGGTATAGTATATGATATAATAATATGAAATATGTATTTGCACTCAGTACAATAGCGATAACTTTCAGTAGCGTATCAAGATACCTTAGAGCTCTTTGCTCATTGGTAATCCTCTGGAAAAAATTAATTTTCTTATTTTCAATTTGCAAACTACATTTGCCATGTCATTGACAGTTTTCTGTTGGTCTGCAAAATCTTCAAGTCATTTTTAAATAAGTTTGTTTATTGTCGCCTATGCTGCTAGATATGATAAGCACTGAACAATCTAATTAACCATACTGACACAAACAAACATTTCTAAGCCAGAGACATCACACGACCAAGTTGAAAGTTAATTTTGAAACTGTTTGGACCGCCAATCTGCAAACAGCTATAAGGAGACACGGATCTGACAAGAGTCACTGGCTGGATAGCCTCATTACAGGTTATTTTCTGCAGGTTATTACTTTTCTTGCTATGAATGTATACTATATATGAATAGTTGTTTGGGTATAAAGCCATCCTTAAATGTCCCTATGTATGTTATATGTACTTGCGTATGCCGATGACAATTACAGATCTTACATTTTGAAGATTCAGTATGGCATCACATTACGACTGCAATGACATCATATCGTTCAATGTTATCATACATTATCATGCATGATTTTCTCATCTGGATTGACTCTGGCATTTAGAGATAATCTTTATAGGTCTTGATCAATCTTTATTAGTCGTTGACATTGGCCATAGTGAATCGAGCATACATGTACAATACACCATTACGTAATGATTTTTGTCCTCCTGATGGTTTCAGAATGCGAACGACAACTCCATAACTGCTGTGCAATGTTTGATAAATGGTTTTCATGCTGTGGCTGATGGTTGCTTTTGATCGACTGATCTTGTTCAGACAGCTAATTTTGAGTAGTCTCAGTTACTAATTGCTTTTGTTAAAAATTGAATTCTGTGTTTTTAGTACATGCTCACTGAGTGTCAGGGGCCACTCAAGTGCATCTATCTGTTAATGAATGACATAAAGGGGATCAATAATATCATGGTATTGATCTGCTGATCTTTTTTGGTTGAAGATTTTAAGTTTTGATTAGTACACTGCTCTCCTCGTATTGTTTATCTTGATTTATTTCGATTGATCTTGGTTGGTCTTGATTGATCTTGTTCACTCTTGAACATTATTGATTAACTAAGATCACTCAGATACAATCAACTTGAATCAAGATAATTGAATGCTACTTGTAGAGATGCAGATGCTGGCCGACAGGTTAGTAAAATTACAATTTCAAGCATTTAAGTGAAACAGTGAAGGATGAATGCATATCAAGCACCACAATGTAAAATTATAATTATTTAAGTCAGCTTAGAGCTCTTTGCAGATTTACTGTCCACTGGAAACAAAATATTTCCTTATTTTCAATTTGCAAGCCAGCTTTTCCACAGTTTTCTGTTGGTCTCCTAATCTTCTTATTTGATGAAGTACCTCAATTCATTTAATTGGTTTGTTTACTGTCAACTACGCTGCTAGATATGAGCTGATATGATAAGCACTGAATCAAACATAACTGACACAACCAAAACATTTTCAAGCCAGGACATCACACGATCAAGTTGAAAGTTAATTTTGAAAATGTTTGGACCACCAATCTGCTGACAGCTATAAATGTTTGAGAATGATGGCTGCACAATTCCTTTCAGCTGACATAGCTTGTTGTTTTAAGTTATGATAACAGACAGATTATCTTAACTGAAAACAACAAGCTGTGTTGGCTCAAAGGAATTGTGCAACCATCTCACTCAAACATTTAAGTGGAATTAAAATTCTAATTTTTACAGTGCTGAGTGAAACGGAGGAGTGGTCAATGTATTGTAAACGTATCAATGCACTAGAGTGAAGCAGAATGATTGATGTCATGTCATTGCATTTGATAGAATAAGTGTTAAATTTTGGGTACATGATTAATTTGAGAAAATATATTAGCTTGTGGTATGGTTTCTGAATCCTACATATATGCACTTCTTCATATATATGTTCAAGATGATGTTAATTTTTTTCTTGATGATCAAGTATCACACTAATGGTACCATTCATCATCTCAGATGGTCATCTGAAGTTATCTTTTTAAATCTTGATTATTCGAAATTTGTTTTTCTTCGACCTGTATCTGATGTTCTTGCTAATTTTGTAGGAAGAGATTTGGAGGGAGTCAAAAGGTGTGAAAGGGTAAAGTAGTGCCGTGGCTGATTGTTCCTTCCTGCTGGGGTAGTCATACTTTATTTTGGGCTGTACTGTATCTGATGTTCTTGCTAATTTTATTCCTAATTTACTCTTAGCGTTCCAAAAGTTCAATGATTCGCGAATCCATACTTTTTACTTCTATTCACTGAATCCCTTATCAGCTCTGTGCAGCTGTCTGTCAATCACTTTTAGTGGATGATTTCATGATTTCAGTGAATCAGATCAATTTTAATTTCATTAACTATTTTCTCTGTAAATACAAAAATTTGCACATCTGAATGTTATATATCATAATGATCTACCTGCAATGCAATGAAACTTGTGAAGATATAATTAATCCGAGTAATCATTATAGTTTCAGCTGAAAGAAAAAATTGCTTCGTCAATTGATCTGACGATCAAAATGTTAAATCAAAATCAGTCTTCATCATTGAGGTCAAACATCATCCATGATTAGTTGTAGCTAATCTTTCAACCTCTGTGGAGAAGCTGAGTAAAAGACACCCTCAGTTAAGAGCCATAGCAAATGTTGGCTGATTGTTTCATGATCCAGGATGATTACTTTGATTGGATAATTAACTTTCTTAATCCTTATGAAGGATTAGTTTTGATGAGTCTTGATCAGTGATTACTTTCTCTCAATGACAATTATGTAGGGAGAAGCATAAAGGACAAATCTAAAAATCTTAGCCATGATCCAAAGCAAAGGATATACATCATGTGACTTGATCTGGTTTGGGAAATCCCATCAAATGGTGTCTGTATCTGTCTTGGATAGAGAACCCTTGTAAGGCAACCATTTGCTACTCAAATAGGTGCTCATTAAGATCCACAAATTGTCCAGACTAGAAATCAAATCCTGGACCTTCAGGGGAAAAAGCAAAGGTGGCACCGTGCTATAGGTGGATTTACCAGTTGGCCATCCAGGTACTCTTGATGCTTGATAATAATTATGTTCACATAACATTTATTTCACTTGTCTTTGAGATGGGAGGTTGGATGGATGATATTTTACCTCCTGTATTTATGCACTGTGTTGGGCAAATTAGGGCAGGAACAATGAGGCATAGAATGCCTGAAACTGCTGTCCAGCACAGATATTACAGGTCCAGGCATCTGGGCAAGAGCTAGATTTAAACATGGTACCTACAAGTAGAGACAGGAAGCCAGAGTGCTTACAATTGAGTCTGATCCTTCCATGAGGTAGCATTACTACACAACACAATTCATCTTAGAATTGCATCTACAGGACTTCATAGAATGGCCGCCTAATAGGAATTTTCCGTAGATGATTCCTTGATCTCTGGAGTGATCTTGTGATCGACTTGATTAATCTGCATCAGTTGTGATCATTTTGATAAGACCTGATCACTGATTAGTGTCAGTTAATGCTGCGGCATTAAGATGGGGGAGAGAGCGGGCTGCAGCAGCAGCGGCTGAAGTGACACGGGATGGCCGCATCACGAGCCGCTGATGAGGAGCATTGCCGGTGGCTGTTGGCAGCGCAACAGTTAGCTGCTGCTGCTGTTGCTTCCTCTGTTGCTGCTGCTGCTGCTGCTGATGCTCCAGCAGCCGTGTGACAAGATGCCGCCGTGCTGAGTCCCTACAGCAGCATGCGTTGCGGAGGCAAAGCATACCTGCAACAACACCATCCATGGCACAGACATTCTACGTACATACATTCATCCGAGGATTTACAAAAATGTCACCTATTTAGAATCCAGGATACAACACATGTGATTGGGCAGGAGACAACTTCATCTTCAGAGATGGCTCCCTCCAATATCACTGCTCGCAGGACACCATATGGTGAAGAGACACAGACTGGCACATCTCTGGAGCTTCCATCTTTGCTGCTTGAGCTCGGCAAGCTGTGCTGCTGACACCGAAATGCAAGAAATCAAGTATTCCAACAGGTCTGTATTGATGCTTCGCAAATGTTGCCTGATTTCTCACTTCTTCGTCAGTGTACTTCACTCCACAAGTCAATTGTGATTGTGTACAGAGAATCTGAAGAATGAATGAATGGTATCAATAGACTGATCTTGTTCTTTACCAATATCATACATAACAGGCTTGTTCTCTGTTAGGTTTAAGGATTCTTTGACTAATATCATTGCTGATACATGTCATTAGAATTGTTTGTTTCGTCTGTATGACGTCATTAATAAGCATCATGATGCCATTAACATGTCAAAACATTCTGTTTGTCACATCATTTGGACCAAATAAGGTCAGCAAGATCATTAATGGAGTCACCTGTTAATCTGACATTTTGCTGGGATTTTGACATTAAATGAAGATTGCAGCATAACATTGGATGTGATAAAAGCATGTTGAAATATACATATTCATGTAAAATAAATGCGTTGATATGGTCATTCATGAACTGTATGGAGCTTCATACCTCCCTAGCAACAGCAGCAGCAGCATATACGCGGCTTGGTTTCCATGGCAACCATTTTGTACCTTAAGAAAGCTTTCTACTAAATGTAGTAGAACCATGCCATTACTGCTTCTCAGCTTCCTAATACGGGGATGGCTATTTCTTTCATTCCTGTCACATTCTGCACATTGTGTGCTATTGGATTTTCTACATTTCACCATTGTAATAGTTGTAGTTTTTGTCAATTCAAAATTAGATTTGCCTCCTGATAAGCCTGAAAATTAAATGGCCCATTTAAAAAAGGCCCTAAAGCAGCTCATTTACATATAGACTGGTTCCACTGTTTTCAAAATTCACGTTGCTAGATTATGGCCAAGTTTTCCATTACATTAATTGAACAAGCCCAGTTCTATCATTCAGTTCCTATCTTTGTTTCGAATGCCAGTCATATTAGATTTCCTCAATTCAATATGAAAATAACAGATAGTCAATTTCCATTAATGAGTTTTTCCATGACAAAGCATCTAATTCCATACATACACCTCCATTGTCAATACCACATTAATGCAAAGTCCAAAATTACCAGCTTATTAAACTGGCAATTATCAGATTAGACTTGTGTTTCCATTTTCATAATGCTGTGTCTGCGGTTAGTTGGATAAGTACCTATCTGAACTAATGCCAAGTGCTATGTCTGCAGAAAACTGTCCATATTAGAAGAGACTGGAGCCAGAAATATCCATAATGAATAAAAAAAAAAAAAATGGACAAAATCACAATTAACATAACCATGGTGGACTTTCTATATTAGTGGTCATTGGCAATAATTATGTAATTTAGTAGTTTTTAAAATAACAATAACATTAAACCAATTACACTGTAGAATGTAAAACTGTTTGGTCATATAAAGTGGTCAGCCTTGATGTTGCAGAAGATTCGGTATTGACAATTGTGATTAAATTACCAAAAGTTGCATACAAGTAAAATGTATATAGATCTGTTATTTTTTCTTCACATTGATTTTACATGTATGCGTATATACAAAAATGACGAAACAATTAGCTAATTAATGAGAAGTGGCACGTGTTAGAGTGAACGTAAAGTTTAACATGTGCAACATGAAGATAAAAATGGATGAATTTTTGGTGTATCGATTTCAGAGGTATCGATGACGTTACCAGATAATGCGATATGCATCTATCTATTGGTCTATATGTCTGTCCATGATATTCTATCTGTCTACCGGTGTGTCTATCATGCCATCATTCTATCTATCAGCCCTGTGTTTCTGTCTATTCTGGAGAATTATATTACATGACCTTGTTGTTTTGACTTGCTGCAATAACCTGGAAGGCAAACATCATAAAAATACTAAATAAAACATTAGACAAAAATATTCAATTGAAATAACTCCATAACTTTTTATGGATATTTCAGCTGTTGAGTATGTGACTGAAATGCTCTAAAGTATACCGAAGCCATGTGTATGTGTAATCACTTCCACAGCTAATTAATCATTGGAGGACCTACAATTATTGTGACACAACTGCTATTTCTTGAAGCGTTGCTATTTCTTGGGAACCAGTTAGCTATTTCTTGTGAAACAGTTGCTATTTGTTGTGAAACAATTTCTATTTCTTGATTAACAGTTGCTATTTCTTGTGTAGCAATTGCCATTTCTTGAGTCAAGATATTCCAAGAAGCAATTAGCTAAGTTGAGCATGTGGGTTACCATTAATCCCCTAATTGATGCCTAATTCTGTAATTGATATTTGCAGATCTATAGATAAATGGATAAATGTAAATTTGGAACAGACAGATGGGTACAATGTATATAGTTATTGTATAAACAGATAGACCAATGTATATAGTTACTGCATGGACAGATAGACCAATTGAGAAAATGTAATGGTTGAGTTGGTCTGAAGACGAAA
Organism: Platynereis dumerilii; assembly: GCA_026936325.1. NCBI lineage: Eukaryota > Metazoa > Annelida > Polychaeta > Phyllodocida > Nereididae > Platynereis > Platynereis dumerilii. The sequence goes on from JAPTHN010000151.1 coordinate 42,562, forward strand.
GACACATTAACTGCACCAGATTGATAGATTGATTGATAATTTTATTAATGTTCCTGTTTTTTTGCTCTGCCATATATGTAGGAATTTAATTGGCAAGCAAAGGACCTCCTCTGCTGAAGGTCTTTGCCCACATGGGTTCAGACCAAAGATGGTGGATCCAGATATTTTTAGTCGCTCTAAAAATGCAAAATACCGTGCGGATGTGACATGAAACTGGCATTTCTTTGTATCAGTGTCCGACTGTCCGTGCTGCCAGGAAAATGGCCCCTCATATTGGGTAAATGTGTCAGATGTGCAGGTCTGTCAACCTCTCTCCCGTCTAATCAATCAACCCTTGTGAGCTGCAAGAACCCTCGTTAGACGGCTGTAGTGATTTATATACCTTACCCACTATACCCAGGGGCGCAACTTTCATGGAAAATGTGGGAGGGGGGCACTCAGTGTCAGTGACACAGTCGTAGTTGGTCACCATATCCGCAAATAAACAAAGTCAGTCAGGCTTTTTAAAAATCATTTCGTATGGCATGGTCCTGTCCAAGCAGAAAGGTGGGGACATGTAGGCCTATCTTAGGTTATGTCCCCCTCGTCCCCCACCTAGTATGCCCCTGACCTAACCATTATAAATACATGTACAAGTTTTCCACTACCTTTGACTATCCTTGAAAATGCTGATCAATACAAGAGACTGCCATCTTCTCAGCCCATTAGTCACAATCTTTCCATAGATTCTCACCAAGTGACAACACCAAGTGACAAGAGCCCGGTTGCCCGGCTGTCCATAAATGGGTCCTCTTCTGTAGGAGCATGATCTCGTTCCAACAATACAATTTCCTCGCTGCCCACTTGACCACAATGGCCAGTCAATGGGCCTCCGGACACTTATTTCCACACATTTATGGGTTTCTTGTTTTTGTCTTTGACGTAGAGTTGTCATCTATTGCTGTGAATATTGTCAAAACAGTCACAATCTGGAAATTTGAGGTGTCTTTAAGCTGTGTTGTCAAAAATTGCACAGAAATTAATTGTCAAACGAGACAAAATCTAGAAAAGTGTAGAATGTAAAGTCTGCAGCATGAGTGAACTAGTATTGAGCAATCTGGTCCACTGATGACAGCTGACAGTACTATCAGTTTGCCTTTAATGATTATAGGCCCTTCTTGTCTTTATTGAATGATGAACCATATTCATTGGTTAAAATATGCCCTGATACAATTAGATCCATTTACAAAATTACTTATTAGTTTTACTATATGTGAAGGGGTGTGGTCATTAATGAAGATAGTAGTTTTATATGTTACCAAAGAGATGTTCCTTCAGCAAATGCAATTACAATTTCAAAATATGAGGTTAAAATAGACCTCAATTACCTCAATGACTTTCATGATGAAAAATATTTCCACCAGTTTGAACCTTCTCTTTTTTGGTGAAATAATTCCTTGCTTTTCAGAATCACATCGAAAGCCAAGCCTTTGTAGAAAGCAGCATTACAGAGTGCTTAGACCAAATTTAGGTACAGCATCCTTTACAAAAATTACAATTAGTAAATGACCTATTAAAAAATTGTGTTTTGTTTATTTTCAGCTTAAAAGTGCCAAAACCCGAAGAGGAAATGTTCCAGACCCTCTACAGATGAGCTGCCCTTGTGGAAATGCCATGAACTAATGGTAATCTTGTTTGTTCTACCGTACTTGTCAAATCTAATAATGTTTGTGCAATAATTATTGGTGCTGCTGATAAATTCACCCATATTACTGTTGTATAACTTATTTTCATTTGCTAATCTTATTGCCGTAATTTGTTGCTGTTATATAGTTTTTTGTTTTCCTATGATTTTATGTTGTATTGCTTCTTTTTTTCTTTTTCTTTTCTTCTTTTTTTTTCTCAAATCAAGGCTGGGCCAAATTACAGACATTTGTCTAAGCGTGCCCAGCCTCCAACTTTGAAACATCTTATTGTTGGAAATCAAAATAAATTACAATTAATTCTCGTCAAGCAGAGGACAGACGTTTGGCCAGATATCTCAGCAGCCACAAGCCCCACAGGAGAAATACACATACCTATGCATATAGCTTAGCTCTGTTGTAATATGAATATCACATTTTTGTGATTTTTGATGCCGTCTTTGTCTGATAATTTCCCATTTATGAAAATGGCGGTCAAATTTCTCACAATGTTGACATTTGTGATGCAACCAATATGACACACAATGGGCAGTGATGTCCCAAAAGTGCACGGTAGTGCCACCCCAGACTAGTCCAGGAGCCAAGGAGATAAATTGGGCGATTGGCTCACCCCGAGAGAGGAATGGACAATCTATACATCGTTGGAATCGCAAACTTCCGTAGATTATGAAACTGGGGGATGCAGTTGGGAAAAGTGGTTTTTCACAAATTGGTTACCATGGCAACCAAGTCAGAATATTTTTTTATTCACCTTTATAAAAGTAAAATGTATTTTTTAGGTATTTAACCCACAGCCAGACTTCATTCAACCAACCAGACATGTACAACCTCAATTAGAGATTTTAATGGTCATGTGACCTTTGGAGTCACATGACCATGCTGACTGCCATTCATGGTTGAACCTCAGAAATATACATTTTTTAACAATTCTATACTACAACATTAATTGCTGCAGCAACAATATTGACACTACAGACAAGGAGCTGGTCTCACTGGAAAGCCCTTTTAGTAAGCTTCAATCTCACACATAGTTAGTTCTAGTCAATTTGGTATCAGCTGAACCACCAATCTCATTGTGTAGATTTTTATGTTTGAACAAACAATGCTTAATTTCTTCTGTCCCAATGTCAGGCAGGTTTAACAGTTAAATAAGACATTTTTAAAACAAAATATCAAAAACCTGTCGTATATTAATAGATAAGCAAATTACAAATATGCTCATCTACTTGTGAGTATGTGTATTTCTAGTGTGGGACTACTAGGTGTTGAAAAATCAAACCAAACACCAGTTCGCATGTTGACAGGACAATCCGCAGTTAGCCTTTTTCTTTACTCTCATGTCTCCTTACCACACATCAATCACTCCATTGATTTTCCTCCCAATTGCATATGAGCCAAAATGGATTATGCTCACTCAGTGAATAACAATGGGAATACAATAGCAACACAATGGCCATTCCCTGTTATTAGTAGCCAATCAGACCACTATGAGAGCCACTATGAGGGCAGAGACAGCATTTGTGTAATCAATATATGCACTAATAGGTTGATTAGACATCTGGCAATTGGTACTAGAGAAAACTCGCAAATCAAAGAAAGAGAATGTTATTTGCTCATGCTTCTGTCATCCATTCAATAATATTGATCACTCACTTCCTTTGCCTTAGATCATCAATACAGCTTGTTTCCTCTTCCCGCGCTGGGAATTAATGATGTTCGAGTTCAACACATTTTATTTTGGCAGTCACTACATGTGTGGTCAAAGATTTGATTATGGGGCTTTTACACACAATCAGTCACATCTGAAGAGTAGTTTCCGAATGTTTTATCTAATTTTCATTGACTAGTAGAGCACTGAACTGTCAAGATCTGCTTCAATTAAACCGGATCTAGGATTCTCACTGTAAAGTCTGAATGGTAAATACAATATTATCGTAATCATTTTTGAAACATTAAGTTTAAGTTTAGGTTTAAGTTTATTTGACTATAATATATATACACATTTATACCTTTCATACAGTCAACATACGAGTCTTACACATCTGGTATGGTTGGCTGATGCTGACAGCATATTTCTTTCACCACATTTTGTGTATTTCTAAGAAAATCTTGCATTTATGCATTCTACATTGGAATGTGGCTTTTAGGCATGCATCTCTAAGAAAATTTTAATATATGTATTCTACAATGGAATGTAAAGTGTGCATGTAGCATTTAAGCCCTGCATTATTTTGTAATCATATCATTAAGCCACTCAATAAATTTGCCTGCAATTCAAATTTAAAAATGACTGTACCAGAAGTGAAATATGCGCAGTGCAATCATAACCTTTGGTCAATGGCAACACGAAAGAGCACTTGTTCTTGGAATAACAAAAGGTGATGTAAATGACAGGCTGTTTTCCAAACACTTGCTCGTTGGATGGTCTTTGAACCTTTGAGTGTCAAATCACTACCCATAGATTTTGCAGAAGAACTCCATGAAAGTGAATAAATTTGCTTTGGAGTGGGTCGGACAGTTGGCAAACACTTTCATATCAGATCAATCATGGTGGAGGACTATTCACTCACCATTCACTCGCCATTCACTCGCCATCCCTCGCCACTCTCCCTATTGGTTCACCACAATCTCTGGTTATTCCCAGGGCTGCCCGATTGAGTAGTTGTCTATGAGAGTTTTCGACCATCACGCACCATATTTCTGCAGATTAAAGTGTGGTAATTGCATCAATCCATCATTCTGCAGGCCGAGTGGTTGCAACAATAAGTGTAAACAAACACATAAGGAATGGAATCTCTCTTCAATGGCTCTCTAATGGGATAATGTTGTAATTGTGGATTCTTGATCTTTGTCTGATCCATGGGGACTCATTTAACAAAAGCAGCCTGTCCGCGGCCATAGAAACGGTGTCCTTGAAAACTTAATTCTCTGGGCTTGGTTCATTCAATTGTGTTTGAATTTCACCAACTTTTGTGACAACGCACAATCCGTGATACCACTTAATTAATCAAGGAGAGATGTTAAATCAAAAAAATATGTTAGGGTTTTGAAATTCCAAGGCTGATAATGTCTGTTTATTTCCATTATCGTTCCATTGAACATTCCGTGGAATCATTGATTCGCAATTTGGAATGTTTTCCCTTTGCTTTTTTGATAAATAACATCAATCTCATTATCTGTCTCGTTGGTCAAATGAAGGTCTCAGATGGAAAACAAGGGTATGCTCAGTGGCAGCGTGCTGGCTGCAAATCGCTGGATCCCGGGTTCGAATCCTGCTCTTGCCAGGTCATCTGGGCCTATGTTGGATGGCTGTTTAAATCACCCTTCATCTCATTACTGTGTCCTCCTCCTGTCCTTATTAGTCTACCAAGTGCATAAATACTAGCCCTGGACCCCTGTGGGATAGGGGTCATGAATCGTCCCATTGGAAAATCATGAGATTTGAAGGACATGGTCTGGGAGAATGAAATTTTAACCTTTTATCCCATAGTTTTGAATCAAATTGATGGTACATTGAAAATTGACTTATTAAGAGAAAATCTCCTGTCTTCAAGTCAAAAACTCAAGATTTTCAATGGGAACGACCCATGACCCATGCTCATGCATGGGTCCAAGGGCTACATAAATACAGGATGTAAAGCCCCAATCATGCGTGCATCTCAGATGGAAAATAACTTATTGTTTGAAATGATATATATATATTCTACTTTTGAATGGCTGATTGGGTCTCATGTCCGGTATTTACCCAGTCAACAATTTGACCTCACTGTGATATATCTGTGAGCTCTTCAAAGATACCTTGAAAGCTTACAGAAAAGACCTCACATCAACCTCATTTTGAAGAGAGTCACCTAGGTCGGTTTGAATAGCCCAGGTGGCTAATGCTTCTTTCCTTTGCTCCTACCGAGGGTAAATAAATCTTGATTTGGGTGATTTGAGCTCAAAAGTTGAGGTCACACTGTGAGCTACCTGCGAGCCTTATGTGAGGTCTCACAGTGAGGTTCATGTGAGCCTCTTGTAAGCTTCCTGTGAGCTTCCTGTGAGCTCTCCTGGACATATTCTGTGAGCTCACATTGTGAGCTTTTTGTGAGCCTTTTCTGAGGTCAACTTTGCAGTGTGAACTTACTATGACCTCTTCTAGAGTTAGATAAATACACACACAGAATAGCTAGTTTGTTGACTCATGTTGCTGGATGGGGGGGGGGGCTCATTCAATCCTCTTCATTCCTGTGGTAAATACATATTTACTACAACCTCAGTCCTGAAAATTAAATAAAACGATTACAAATACATGTATGTACTACAATTAATAGGCCTATATCAACAATTTCAGTAATGTCCAACAGATAGGCTGACTTATCTTACACTGTGTCTTTACCTGTTCGGCTCATCTCGATTTTCTAATTATTCAAGAGACATGAACAATTGACCACAGAAATAGTTTAAAATGAGAATTATACTAGTTCATACAGATCAAAACTCTGTTTCTTCAGTGCAATGACTCCTGATAATGGTACTTGAAAGATTGTGCCAAAACTGCTGAACAAGTTAATGACCAAAACACACAAAGTTGTCAATTTTTGGAGGCTTAATTTCATGCCTGTAGAATCACTAAGTGTTAAAATCCATGCTTACATAATTTTCAAAACTACAAACTATTTAAAAACATACTTACAGGCATTATTTCATCACCCAATTTCCCTGTTGCATGTTTATTCAAAATGGTGTATGGAATGTTGTGATGGCCCTGTGATGTCACAAAAAGCTCACAGTGTGAGTTCCTTGTGACCTCTCTGTGAGATCTCATAGGGGCACCATCATTTGTTAGCTCACAGTGAGCTCACATTTGACCTCAGTATGTGAGATTTCTTAAAGCTCTGCATGAGGTAGCTGTGCAGACTCAATTGTTGACTGGGTATGCCCTCGCATGGCTATTATTAAGAGAATTAGGTGAAGGAAGAATGAAACAGCCGTCCAATACATTAAATAACCTGCGTCAAAACCATGGTATATTTAGGACTCTTTGTTGAATAACAAATTAAATACAGTCCTTCGTTAAAATTCAGCTGCCATATTTTACACATAAAGGGCTGCATTTCATATAATTGTCATGAAAGATAATTTATTCATTGATCAATTTTGTTGCTCTTATTCATAACTGCCTTCCATGTCATGATGTCAATGTCACTATTGTCCCAAGAGTTCTATTTCTTAATGTCTACTGACCTGAGAAAATTCCCAAGCGCCATAAAACATAAACACAACGTTGCTAATTTTGTTGAGGGCTCATCCGCTATCATTTATTGTAAAAATGTACGGTAAGAACTTATGGTGCTACAACATGAACACAATATCAGATTTTTTCATAGAATTGTGACAATGTTTCCACAACATTGAATGCTAAAGTCATTTCTAGTTACACCACTGATCTCAGCCAGGACTCAAGCAGGAGTGGGGTCCTTCAGACCTCAGCCACCTGTCTGATAGATAGGTTGATAAATATAATATAGAAAATAATTCCTCGCTATATATTAAATATCAATTTTTTCTTTCTTTCCAGAGTAGGTGTGAAATATTTCATCGGAGGATTCGCAAAAATGTCGCTCACACAGGACTATGACGCTCCAGTATTCGCTATATTCAACAACATATCATCCCTGGCAGCCAATTTCAATGTCAGTGACAATGGCACTGGCAATGGGAGTGCGGGGTGAATGAGCCTGATAATGTCATGGACAAGGCCTGGGTGCGAGGCATCTTCATAGTATTATACGCAGTCATCTTCTTATTAGGAATAAGTGGCAACACTTTAGTCGTTTTTGTGGTTATTCGTAACAAGTCAATGCAGACGATTACAAACATATTCATCACAAATTTAGCAGTCTCCGACATCATGATGTGCTTGCTAGCTGTCCCCTTCACACCCCTCTCAGCGTTCCTAGAGTCGTGGGTGTTTGGAGAGGCCCTCTGTCATATCGTACCGATGACCCTAGGCGTCAGCGTCTATGTTTCCACTCTGACCTCAACAGCTATTGCCATTGACCGCTACTTCGTAATCGTTCATCCTTTCAAACCGCGAATGAAGATCTTCGTCTGCCTGCTCTTGATCGTTGCCATCTGGATTGTTTCCGTGTCCATCTCGCTCCCACTGGCCATCTACCAGAAAGTTTCGTGGAATGTCAAGGAGCAGACGTATTCGTGCTACGAGCATTGGCCCAAGGACACAGCCCGCCAATTCTTCACCGTGACCAACCTTATTCTGCAGTATATCGTGCCTTGCAGCATCATCACTTTCTGCTACATCAAGGTGTCTGTTGTGCTGAGGATCCGAGCCAAGGCCAAAATCGGCTCAGGACGAAACCGAGAGAGAGACGAGATGGAGATAAGGAGAAAACGCCGAACCAACAAGATGCTGATCGCCATGGTGTCCATCTTTGTATGTTGTTGGCTGCCGCTCAATGTTGTGCACATTATCACCGAGTACCATAAGCCTTTCGGCGATTGGATTTATCTGTTCCTAGTCTTCTTCATTGCTCATGTTATTGCCATGAGCTCCACTATCTATAACCCCTTTCTTTACGCCTGGATGAACGAAAACTTTAAGAAGGAGTTTAAGACTGTAGTAGCTCCTTTCCTATTCTCCAGGCGGCGCCACAGTTCCATGAACGGAGTCACCACACAGTACACAACTGTTGATACGCATTCAGTCCTGCAGAGGTCGCCCCCTCACGGCAATGGCAATGCAATGGTAATTCTGCGCCTGCCAATTGTCGAAACGAGGCAACAGCCGTTTACAATGCCGAGGGCGAGAAAGTCCATCTGCAAGTTGCCGAAGGTTGTCCGAAGACGATTAGACTTTTGTCACTTTCCTTTTCCAATCGCTCACTGCTGCATAAACTGGATTTACCAGCAACTCACAGTATGTGACTGTACATCGTTTACAGAAAAAAACTGATGAAGTGTAGAAACTTAGAATAGGTGCTGAAACACATACTGCAAGCTTAATGGCCTATTAAGCGGACTTTTGGTTCTAGATTGAACCGAGCATTTAATATACAGCCATCAACAGTAAGTTGTGGCCTGATGTTTGCAAAAAGTATACAAAGATTGGACCTACATGACATTTTCATGTGATCATTAATCATCATATTTCATCACCGTGTTGCATTTACACAGAATTGTTGTTAGAGAAGATGCTTGAGAAACGTCTGCGTAAAATAGGGTCTCAAATTGATTTAGAAAGCAATAATATGTGGAATCCATACAAGACTTGGTGCCAAATGGCCATTTTTTGTTTTCTAAATCAATTTCAGAACCTGTTGACTAAGTAATTCAGGCGAACCCTGAGAAATGGATCTTAGAAAAAGAAGAAAAAGTTGATGACATTATAATACAGATTGTTATGTAATAATTCACCAACAACAATCTTTTTGTTCAATTGTGACACCATCCATGGTTCTGTCCATTTCCGGGGTTGACCAGTAACTCAAAGCAAGCATGAACTTACAGGGGCTACATTTTGACAGAATGAAAGCTGTTCAAATCTGCTTTGGAGTTGAGGAAGTTGCCTTGCTGGATCATGATTGCAAAATATTTGTTACCATATTACCAACTCTTTATATAGGGAATTACTATTAAATTTTGTTCCAAACCTAAAACCTTCACTCTTGTATTATCCTGCTTGATAGAATTAATTTACTGATTAATATTATTGAGTTGTTCAATAGTCAATAAACTTGACTTTTATTGCACAGAAATTAAAATCACTATTTTACATATTACTTGTACAAATTTGTTTTGGTTCAATATTATATCTTTCTCGTAATTAGTTATAAATTTCAGTTTAAAAAATCTTCCAACAGATTCCTGCAAAGGTTGGCTGCTGAGAAATTTAAGTTATCGTTTTTGTTAGCTGAAAATTCTCTAGTATGATAAGCTTAATGCTAAAGCTTCCAGCTGACAGAACGGACCAAAAATGGATTGTAATTCTAAACAAATCTTAATGTCTTCGTACTTATGCCATCTTGTCTTGCGAAATGTTTGTGAACTTGTTTGAGCTACGAATAGTTGTAAGTTGTAGAACCTGTAAAAGGATTGAGGGAACGCTATAAAATTGAAGATAACAGAAAGTAACAGAAAGATTTTTTGCAAAATGTATGTGAACATTTTTGAAACACATTGGATTTCAAAGACCTATTGATATCTAATTGAGGGCTATACTCCTACATTTTCTAATGTATGGATAGTTCATGACAATTGTGTGACCATTGAAACAGCTAACTTATAACTTGTTTTCTGCTAATTGTACCTATTGAAGCCAAGAAAAATTTATCTTTTTTTTTGAACTATTATTTCAATCAATGTAAAACTGCACTTTACAGTTTTGTATAAAAATAGTCATTTCTTGTAATTCAGATGCCTGGTCTCTTATTTTATTGCAATAGTCTTACTTATCGGCTTTTTGGTGGTCGCAGAATGGCTCACGGTAGCAGCAGACTGGCATGTATTCATTTAAATAACCTGCATGATAAATAATGCATGTTTCTTGACATATCAGACGACTCTGATAAAACTGCATTGTAACAGAATTGGGAGTTGTATACTTTTCATGTAAAACTCCTTGGCATTTATATTCTACGGGGTCATTGTTTCGCCCCGCACAATTTCAGCTGACTTGTTCATGATTCGTTGAATTTTATATTTTGAAAGTGCATGTGTATTGTACACAACCAATCGTACTACATTGTATTATGGAAAGTGTTTGTTTGGACGAATTAATCACTGCAGTTCAAATGGCCTCGATGATTATTGTTTTAATATACATGTGGCAGTTGGTGTAATCAGTGGCTGATCCAGAAAGATGGCCTTCGGGGCCTGGACACCCCCCCCCCCTTCTCCTCTCCTAGAACACTGAGATGAAAAGTAGTGTTTCGAGGAAAATATTTGATGAGTGGGACTGCAAATGCTGAAAAACACTCCGGGCCCCCTAGACCACAATCTGTGGATCCGCCACTGGTGTTTTAGGTATATCCATAATTCAATGCCATAGTCTAATGACAGCATCCGATAACTATTAATGAGTCATTGCCCATTCTTCTGCAGTTCCTCTAAACAAAAATCTAGTGATGTACTCATTTGGGCATTAGATCTGTAATTACTTAGAAATCTATTAAAAAATCTTTACAGTAATTGCATTGCCGCTCACTGCAGTAGTATTACATATTGACCCTGTAATTCATAACTTATCACTGAGTCATCGGTTCTTGTGGATCTGTCATAGTATTTTTATACGAATTGATCTAATTTGATTGTTATAATAACAGAAATCAATATGGTTTTTACTTTGAGGGTTGAAAATAAAACAAGACATCTGATTTTTTTGGAAAAACCCATATTTGGCAATAATCTTGATGTTTACTCTGATATAGAACTGTCACTTTGTACCACAGATGATGTATATATTATTGTACATATAATGTTGACTCTTGGTGTCTTTAGTGTGCTGAAATAAAATTGCCTCTTACGTGATCTGCATTTTTATGGTTTGCCTTGTTTTTCCATTGATTCCTTCAGGAGAATCATGATACTGTTATTCGCGGTTATGCTGATACCATGTTATTTTAAGCTTTTGTGTCTCTCGATGTGAAAGAAAAAAAAACCGCATAGATCAAAACAGGAATACCAAGAGGAGCCCACCTTATGGAGGTCCTGGAAAGTACTTTAATTCACTTCATCACACCTCTAGGTACACTGGTACAGATCTCAAGCAGGATTGGGATCCTTCAGGCCTCAGCCAGCTATTTGACAGATAAGTCTATAAATAAAAGAAAGAAAATAATTCGCCACTACATTTCAAATTAACTTTCTTCTTTTTTTTTGCAGTGTAGGTGTGAAATATTTCATTGGAAGATTCTCAAATATGTCGCCCACACAGGACTATGAAGCTCCAGTATTCGCAATGCTGCGGCAGGCGTCCAACAACATATCATCCCTGGCAGCCAATTTCTATGTCAGTGACAATGGCACTGGCAATGGGAGTGACGGGGTGAATGAGCCTGATAATGTCATGGACAAGGCCTGGGTGCGAGGTATCTTCATAGTATTATACGCAGTCATCTTCTTATTGGGAATAAGTGGCAACACTCTAGTCGTTTTTGTGGTAATTCGTAACAAGTCAATGCAGACGATTACAAACATATTCATCACTAATTTAGCTGTCTCCGACATCATGATGTGCTTGCTAGCTGTCCCCTTTACACCTATCTCAGCTTTCCTGGAGTCGTGGGTTTTTGGAGAGGCACTCTGTCACATCGTACCCATGGCCCTTGGCGTCAGTGTCTATGTTTCCACTCTTACCTCTACAGCTATTGCCATTGACCGCTACTTCGTAATTGTTCACCCTTTCAAACCGCGAATGAAGGTCTTCGTCTGCTGCTCTTGATCGTTGCCATCTGGATTGTTTCCGTCTCCATCTCGCTCCCCCTTGCCATCTACCAGAGGGTTTCATGGAATGTCAAGGAGCAGTTTTATTCGTGCTACGAGCTTTGGCCCAACGACACAGCCCGCCAGTTCTTCACCATGACCAACCTTCTTCTGCAGTATATGGTGCCTTGTAGCATCATCACTTTCTGCTACACCCAGGTATCCATGGCGCTGACGATCAGAGCAAATGCGAGAATCGGCTACGAAAGAAACCGAGAGAGGGACGCACTGGAGATAAGGAGAAAAACGCCGAACCAACAAGATGCTGATCGCCATGGTCTGCATCTTTGTATGTTGCTGGCTGCCGCTCAATATTGTGCACATCATCACCGAGTTCTATAGGGGTTTCGGCAATTGGATTTATTTGTTCCTGGTCTTCTTCATTGCTCATGTTATTGCCATGAGCTCCACTATCTATAACCCCTTTCTTTACGCCTGGATGAATGAAAACTTTAAGAAGGAGTTTAAGACTGTAGCTCCTTTCCTGTTTTCCAGGCGGCACCACAGTTCCATGAACGGAGTCACCACACAGTACACAACTGTTGATACGCATTCAGTCCTGCAGAGGTCGCCACCTCACGGCAATGGAAATGGTAATTCTGCGCCTGCCAATTGTCGAAACGCGGCAACAGCCGTTTACAATGCTGAGGGTGAGAAAGTCCATCTGCAAGTTGCCGAAGGTGGTCCCGAAGACGATTAGACTTGGTCACTTTCCTTTCCAATCGCTCACTGCCTGTATAAACCGGATTTACCAGCAACTCACAGTATGTGACTGCACATTGTTTACAAAATAACTGATGAAGTATAGAAACTTAGAATAGATGCTGGTACACATACTGCAAGCTACATGGCCTTTAAGCGGACTTTTGGTTCTAGCTTGAAACGAGCATTTAATATACAGCCATTGAAAGTAAGTCATGGCCTGATGTTTGCAAAAAGTAAAGTTTTGACTTACATGACATTTTCATGTGATCATTAATCATTATAGTTCATCACCGTGTTGCATTTACTAAGAATATGTTGTTAGAGAAGATTCTTGGCTGTGTAAAACAGGTTCTCAAACTGATTTAGAAAACCATTAAATATGGAATCCAAATATAATTCCTAAGAATAAAATGTGAAAGTCATACAGGATTGGTTGCCAAATGGCCAAATTTTGTTTTTTCTAAATCAATTTGAGAGCCTGTTGACTAAGTGATTCAGGCGAACCCTGAGGAATGGATTTTATAAATAGAAGAAAAAATTGATGACATCCATTGTTCTGTCCATTTCCGGGGGTTGACCAGGAACTCAAAGCAAACGTGAACTTACAAGAGCTACATTTTGACAGAATGGAAGCTATTCAAATCTGCTTTGGAGTTGAGGAAGTTGCCTTGCTGGATCGTGATTGCAAAATATTATTACCGTATTACCAACTCTTCATATAAGGAATTATTATAAATTTAAATTTTTGTTCAAAACCTAAAACCTTCATTATTGTATCATGCTGCATAATTGAATTAATTTACCGTTTATTATTATTAAATTGTTCAATAGTCAATTAACTTGACTTTTATTGCACAGAAATTAAAATTACTAATTTATATGTTACTTGTACAAATTTGTTTTGGTTCAATATTATATCTTTCTCATTATTAGTTATAAACTTCAGTTGAAAGAATCTTCCAACAGATTCCTGCAAAGGTTGGCTGCTGAGAAATTTAAGTTATCGTTTTTGTTAGCTGAAAATTCTCTGGTATGATAAACTCAATGCTAAAGCTTCCAGCTGACAGAACGGAACAAAAATGGATCGTAATTCTAAACAAATCTTAACGTCTTCGTACTTATGCCATCTTGTCTTGCAAAATGCTTGTGAACTTTGAGCTAGGAATAGTTGTAAGTTGTAGAACCTGTAAAAGAATTGAGGGAACGCTATAAAATTGATGATAACAGAAAGTTTTTTGCAAAATGTATGTGGAATAACATTTTTGAAACATATTGGATTTCAAAGGCCTATTGATATATCTAATTGAGGGCTATGAATTTCCTAATGTATGGATAATTCATTACAATTTTGTGACCATTGAAACAGCTAAGTTACAATTCGTTTTCTGCTAATTGCACATTGTGAAGCCAAGAAAAATTTATCTGTTTTTCTGAACTATTATTGCAAGCAATGTAAAACTACACTAAGATTTGGTGTTAAAATAGTCGTTTCTTGTAGTTCAGTTCCCTGATCTTATATTTTATTGCAATAGTCTTCCTAATCAGCTTTTTGATGGTCGCAGAATTGCTCAGGGTAGCGACAGACTGGCATGTATTCATTTAAATAACCTGCATGATAAATAATGCATGTTCCTTGACATATCAGACTACTCTGATAAAACTGCATTATAACAGAATTGGGAGTTGTATACTTTTCATGTAAAACTCCTTGGCATTTATAATCTACGTGGTCATTGTTTCGCCCTGCACAATTTCAGCTGACTTGTTCATGATTCGTTGAATTTTATATTTTGAAAGTGCATGTGTATTGTACACAACCAATCATACTAAATTGTATTTTGGAAAGTGTTTGTTTTGATGAATTAATCACTGCATTTCAAATGGTCTCGATGATAATTGTTTTCATGTGGCAGTTGGTGTAATCAGTGGCGGATCCAAAGGGGGTCTAGGGGGCCGGGACATCGCCCCCTCTCCACGCCTAGACCACTGAGATGAAAAGTAGTACCTTGAGGAAAAAATTTGATGAGTGGGTTTGAAAATGTCGAAAAACACCCCGGGCCCCCCAATACTACCCTGTCTGGATCCGCCACTGGTGTTTTAGGTATATCCATAATTCAAGGCCATAGTGTAATTGCAGTATCCGATGACTATTAACTAGTCATTGCCCATTCTTCTGCAGTTCCTTTAAACGAAAATCTAGTGATGTACTCATTCGGGCATTAGATCTGCAATTACCTAGAAATCTATTCAAAAATCTTTACAATTATTGCATTTCTGCTAAATGCAGTAGTATTACATATTGACCAACTATTTCATAACCTATCATAGAGTCGTTGATTCTTGTGGATCTGTCATAGTATTTTTATACGAATTGATATAATTTGATAGTTACAATGACAGAAATCAATAAGGTTTTTACTTTGATGGCTGAAAATGAAACAAGACATCAGATTTTTTGGAACAACCAATATTTGGCAATAATCTTGTTGTTTACTCTGATATAGAACTGTCACTTTGTACCACAGATGATATATATATTATTGTAAATATAATGTTGACTCTAGGTGTCTTTAGTGTGCTGAAATAAAATTGCCTCTTTCGTGATCTGGATTTTTATGTTTTGCCTTGTTTTTCCATTGCTTCCCTCAGAAGCATCATGATACTGTATTTGCGGTTATGCTGATACCATGTTATTTTAAGCTTTTGTGTCTTTCGATGTAAAAGAAAATAATAATAACGTGCAAGCACTTTAAGCAGCACAGACAGTGCATGGTTCCAACACAGGCACTGCGGTAACGGACATACTAAGGAGAAGAAGAAGAAGGCATGGTTGACCTTTGACCCATGGAAGCCAGTTGTTTATGCCCAAAGCATATGAAATCACTCACAAATATCCACAAAAGACTGTCATGGATTTTGGCTTGGTCTTTTGACTTTGACCAAATGATATTAGGCTCAATTTTCATTGGCTGTTGGATATTAGATTGTAATCTAATTGAAATCTCATTGTGTCCAATGAGAATGCAGCTTAATATCCACTGGCCAATCATGGCTCTGTGGATATTAAGCTTGACTCTCATTAGCTAGGATATTTGGCCAGATTCTCATTGGACAGGATATTAGGTGGCATTCTCATAGGACAAACTATTAACAACAGTGCCCCCTACTATGGATATTAGGGTGGATTGTCATTGGTCAAGATAGTAGGGTGTATTCTCATTGGTCAGTTCACTATTATCCAAAGTTGGATATTTGTCAAAATCCACAATAGTAAAAAGGAGTTATTGCGAGTGACTTTGGCATGTATCCAAAGTAGAAGATCTTTGCAAAAATCCACTATAGTCGGGAGTGAGCAATAATGAGTGATTTAGGCATACGCCCAAAAGACCTATATTTTGCCCAAAGGCCTCGCGGATATTTTGAAGGATGGGGTGACTTTGGGAAAGTCATGCCAAAAGGAGTCGTAATGCCCAAAGGCCCTATAGTTTGCCCAAAGACCCTATTTTTTGCCCAAAGACCCTATATTTTGCCTAAAGGCCTAATATCCATGCCCAATAGGCCTATTGGGCACAATAGTGGATATTGGCGGTAACAACAGGGGCCCACCTTTTCTAATCCTCATTCTCCTTTTCTTCTATGCTCCATTTTTGGTTGTTTGATTCTTTTTACTTGTCCATCTTTCTCACGCTCTTCCTCTCATACATCTTCCTCATCCGCCTATCCTCCTCTTCGTCTTTGTCCTCATTCAACTCTTCCAAATCTTCTAACTAACAACAACCTGCTTGTCCTCATCCTGAAATCATCCTGCTTGTCCTTGTCCTAAAATCATCTGGCTTGTCCTCATCCTACAATCATCCTGCTTGTCCTCGTCCTAAAATCATATGTGTCCTCATCCGAAAATCATAGTTGTCCTCATCCTAAAATCATCCTGCTTGTCGTCATCCTAGAATCATACTTGTCCTCATCCTAAAATGATCCTGCTTGTCCTCATCCTAAAATCATACTTGTTCTCATCCTAAAACGATCCTGCTTCCTCATCCTAAATCATCTTGCTTGTCCTCATTCTAAATCATCCTGCTTGTACTCACCCTCATCCTTGTGTTACATAACTTTAAGGTGGCTCGATACTCGTGAACTTTCTAAGATAGGATTTCTTTAAAATAGTTTAGAATGATCCAAAATATAGTTTATAGCAAGGATATGTAAAAAAAAGTGGTCGCAACCAGCTTTTTAAAAAAATATTTGAGGTTATGTACAAGAAAGTCAGTCCACGCAAACCTGAAAAACTCAATTTTTTTCTTAACTTTTTTACTGTGAAGTTTGCCCTGCCATTCAGTGGTCATGCATCCCATATTATATAATGAAGGATGAAATTAAAGAAGACACTTTCATGGAAAAGCTGATTATGATTTCAAAGAGATATTTTTAGTTTAAAGGGCTTTCGAGGGGGCTCGGAGTAAAACATTGATTTTGACAATTTTAGCTTTTTTTCATAAACCATGGCGCAAAAAAAAATTGGCTAGATAGGATTTCTCATTTCTTTGTCATTTATTTCCAAATATTATGAGGAACAATAAAAAGCATAAGAGAAGGTTTCCTACCGCGATGGATTTTGATATAAAAATTTATTTGTATGTCAAAGTCATTTTTGAGAAATTAGACCTGCTTGCCGAAAATCGCCTGTAAAAATTTTCTGTTTTGAGTATCAAGTTGAATCTTCGGCTGTATGTAGTACTCTTCATGGCGCATCTAATGCTTCAAACGAGAAGTCTCTAACCCCAATAGAAGTGGAGCAAATCGCAAACGAAGCGGCCGACGCATGAAATTATTAGAATTTTAAAAGATCTTGAAGCAGTGTCAGCACAGTGGTGACGTTACGATAGATAGGGCCTGCCTGGCTGCGCGTGAATGTGCGTTAACAACCATTTCACATGAGTAGCGAGCCACCTTAAGTCTGATCAGCTGCTCAACAAATAATAACTTACTCCTGATTCTCTAATGCAGAATACGACAACCTACAAGCATTTCTGTTCTGACATATGCAGCCTCTTTCATATGACCACTTCAGAAGGTGATTTTCTGTCGTGAGAAAATTTAAATCTATGATCCACACAACACCGAGGCAGGTTTTTTTCTCAGTTGTTAGTAATATTTAGATGTTTTTGCTTTTTCATTCTGAATTTTTGCTTTCATACCACCATACTAATAACAACAATGGCTGTTCCCTGTGTTTGGTGGCCGTCAATCACTTCATTGATTCCCTCCAAATTGCATATGAGACAAAATGGATTATGCTCACTAAGTGAATAACAATGGGAATACAATAGCAATACAACGGCCATTCCCTGTTATTAGTAGCCAATCAGCCTGCTATGAGAGCCACTATGAGGGCAGAGACAGCTTTTTGTGTAATCAATATTCACACTAATTGGTTGATTAGACATCTGGCAATGGGTACTAGAGACAGTTCACAAATCAAAGAAAGAGAATGTTATTTGCTCATGCTTCTGTCATCCATTCAATAATATTGATCACACACTTCCTTTGCCTTAGATCATCAATACAGCTTGTTTCCTCTTCCCGCACTGGGCATTAATGATGCTCACGTTCAACATATTGTATTTGGCAGCCACTACATGTTTGGTAACAAATTAAGGAATAATTATGGAGCCTTTACAAACAATTATACACGGACTCATGGAATAATCGACCAGCAGACTGTCTGCTTACTTCTCTGGTGTGAATATAGAATTTGTCACACTGAAAGAACATCTATAAACTTGATATGACACAATTTTGGATTCTTTTGGAAGCAACCAATACAAATGTAGACCTTTCTAATGAAATGCTGCAGTACCATTGTTACCTTTGATCATCTGTATAATGAAAGAGAAAGATAAGAATTGTTATCAATAAAACAAAGCTCAATTAAATCACAGGCTGTTGTCAAAGTACTTGTTCGTACAGATGGCCATCTTCATGGGGATCTTTGCATTTCTAATCACTGCACACTTATATTCTACCTGAACTCCACTAAAAATGAATAAATCAGCACTAGGGTGCCTAAGAATGTGTCAGACAGTGAGCAAGCTGGGTGGCCAAGTGGCTCAGGTGCCTGCCGCCTCCTCTGAAGGTAGCATGCATGGGTTTGAATCCCGGGTAGGGAACACAACATTTTCAGTGTACCTTCATGATCAAAATCCCCAGTGGCGTAGCCAGCAGCGGGGGGGGGGCAGGGGGCAAGTTGCCCCCCCTGAAAAGATTTTGGGGAAATATTTGCAGATATATTGCCCAAAATAGGAAGAAAAATTGGGAAATAGTAAGAAAAATGGGGAAATGCTAAGCAAAATGGGGAAATGTTAAGCAAAATAGGGAAATGACCAGAATTGAGGGAAATGCTAAAAAATAATGGGGAAATAAAAAAAAATAAATTGAAAGAAAAGGGAATTTATAGGAAGAGTTTTATCAGATTTCCCCATTCTTTCTTCATAATTTCCCCATTTTTTCTTCACAATTTCCCCATTCTCTGGCCCCTCATAACATGCATCTGCAAAAAAAATTTCAAAATGTAACCAATGCATAGGGGATGGTTTTAGTGATTAAAGGAAATTGTCCTAGGCCTGAGGTGTTCGCAAATACTTTTTATAAAAAATACATTGTATGTATCAAACAAAATTTGCAAGATTTCCAGTTTTCTGATTCGACTTTTTGCAAATTTGCACCTCATTTTCCTTAAATTTACCAATTAAAAAAAAACCTAACTGTTATTTTAAATTTCCCCAAAATTTAGAAGTCTTAAACCTCAACAAAATATGAAATTTTCTCCATAATTTTTGCAGTGATATTTCTGTGAACTGAAAGAAAAATTCTCAAGAGCTTTCATTTATCATGTTTATATCTCAACAGAGTGCATAGAATTCTACAACATTGGTTATTCTCCTTTCAAAATTTATTTCCCTGGATTTTAGATAATAGCTTTTCCTATTTTTACAAAGAAATGCTTAATTTTTTCAGTTATATCTTCCATAAATTTCTCTAAATTGCCAACCGAGAAAGTAATTTCTTTAGCTCTTTTAAACATTTCCCAACTTTTTAGCATTTTCACGATATTATCCAGACATTTTTCAGACATGTATACTACCAAGTTACTATTAATTATTTAGGGACACAGTGGTAATGGGATTCTGAAAGGCTTCTTTAACATTGCGTTAAAATGCGCGACACGCGAAAAGCTGTTGCCTTGGTAGTGATTACAATTTTGGGGAAATGTTTTGGTGGTTTGCCCCCCCTGGAAAAAATCCTGGCTACGCCACTGAAAATCCCAGCTTGATATATCGTTCGGATGAGATGTTAAATTGGTGGCTCCTTCTATCAGTGTCTATGCTTGGCAAGTAAAAGATCCCTCACTTGGGGTAAATGTGTAACGTGTTGAGGACTCCGGCTCTCTCTCCCATCTCATCCATCAACCCTTGTTAGCACCCGGAACTGTGCTTAGAGGGCTGCACTTACCATATCTATTTATCTATCTCTCAAGTACTTCATGTCAAATCAGTCATGGGGAATGGCCAATCACAAACTAGTCAGGGAATTACCATTTAACAATCAGGGGGAGCTTGGAGTTTTCCTCGGAGGGAATTTATTTATTTCAAGAGCGCAAAGTCTCCTAATACTTCCTAAATTGAGTAACACCTTGTTAAGAAGTACCCCTCCAGGCACCGGAAATTATTTATTTCAAGACTGCTCAAAAAGATTATTTATTAAAAACAACTCCAAACCCCTCCCCTTGAAATTAAATGATCTCCCCCTTATCACTCTATAGTTTTAGACTGGCGGGATTTTTGAAATATGTGGATGGTACGAGCATTTTGGGGTAAAAGTCGGGAACCCATCTTTTTAGTATATTTCAGGTATGCCGATTCCAAAAAAACCGGTTCCCAAGCGATATTCCGGGTCCTTCACCTCCTAATTTGCATAACAAAATGGCCGCCAAATTAGCAATTTTTTGATCGTTTTAAAGCAGTAACCTTCAATATACAACTGTTTATTAAAGCAAAAAAGGCAAACTAAGTGGCTCAATCCATGTTATGAAGACCAAGGAATACTCACACCATGTTAGAATCAATTATACAAGTTTAATGGTCATTGACATGCAAATTAGTAGCCGCCATTATACAAAAATGCATTTTCTTCAATAACTTCCTTACTAATCAAGCAAATTTAACAAATTAAAGTTCTATACCAATGTTTTAAGAGTCAATGAAGATGATGAAACCATCTATTAAGTCATAACACTCATCCAATATTAATAATGCAAGACTAATGGTCATTAATTTACCAATTCGTGATGAAATATTACAGAAAATGACAAACTTCTTAGTGTATCTTCTCTGCTAATCCAGCAAACTTTACAATTAAAGTGCTTTATCAATATTTTGAGAGTCAATGAAGATAATGAACTTATTTATAAAATGATAACACTAATAAAATATTAATTATGGAAAAATAATAGTCATTAGTATGCCAAATAGTGAAGAAATATTACAGAGAAAAGTTTTTCATATTCACTCTGCTAATCCAACCTACTTTACATTTAAAACTTCAGTACCAAAGCTAAAAGAGTTAAGGGATATTGAATTTATTTATAAAGTCATGACATTCATAAAATATTAATTATGCAAGAATAATCACCGTTTGTACATATATATATATATACTAATAAGCAAACTGAGTTTCTTAATATCTGCCCTACTAATCCAACAAATTTTGCAAATAAAACTTCCCTACCACTGGTTTAAGGGTAAAAAACTTATTCATAAAGCCATAAACTCATAATACATTAATAATGCAAGAATAATAGTTATTTGTGTGATTATTAGCGATGCCATATTTGCGAAAAAAGGTGTCTCTTCAGAATTTTCAGGACTCAATGCATGGTGGCACTTGCCGGACTTGAAATTCAGCGAAGGTCCCATCATATCTTCCTGACTGGGTGTATCAAGATGATATTTTCGAAGGCTATAGCCTACTACTCACCACTCACAACAACATGTTGACACTTCGAAGGCAAGCAGTAGACTCAGGTTGCAGTGGCTGACCAACAGGGGACAGAACTGCCCAACAGAGGGCAGTGTTGGTAAGCCAACTGCACTGCCGCCTACAACATACCACCAAATTTTATTTATTTTTTGGCAACAAACTACCTTAGGCGGCAAACCACAAATTGAAACATGAAATCATAAATCGAAGAAATTCAAAATATAAATAAATGTAAGTAAATGTAAATAAATGTAAGTAAAGGTCCCAGAAAGTCCAAATATAAATCAAAATCAATCAAACGTCCCAGTGAGTACCATTTGAAAATTAAAGTCCTGGTATATACACAAATTACAATTCAATCACAATTCACATAAAATACAGTGAATTTGGTTAAAGATTAATCCTCATGTGAATGTCACAAAAGTTCGAACATCCAGATGTTTATTCCAAAATGAATTGGGTACGAAAAGGAGCTGTACAACTCCATGGTGACACGTGAACAGGACGCTGATATTCTTGAAGAGCGATCGAGCCATACAGCTCAGGGAAAGGGAGCTTATGAAACATGGGTTCTGGTATGGCCAAAGATATCCAGGGCTCAAAGATCAGCATGACAATGAAGAATAAAGGGGAACTTAATGATTCCCAGATACATTTGAATAGGCTATTCAAAAGTGAAGACAGGACAATTTAAATTAAGGAAAAATGTCAGGCACCAACCACACCAAATAAAAAAAAAATTTTCTTCGGAAACCTGACTTAATCAATTTTTTTTGGAACCTTCTTATTGAATAAATACATAATTATGTGGCAAAAACAAAACAAGCGCGTGCTGTCTAGCTCATGGACGGATAGGTGATTGGGGCTTTACGTCCTCTGTTTATGCACTGGTAGGCTAATTAGGATGGGAGGACTCCGGCTCATGGAAGAGTCCTCATGCACTCGAGTGCTTGAAGGGCTTAAAGAGTGGAATCCATTATGAGGGATAGGGGGGTACACATTGGTGGTCACATTCGAGGAATACTGCCATACAGCAGGGGGTTGGGGTAGGTAAAGGGCACGGGATTTCAGTGGCATGAGTGAGGTCGCTTCCATCTAGGGCACTCGGTAGTGCTTTCTGAGGCTGACCACGATCCTCGAGCAGCAGAATCACAGCCGATTGCTCCAGTCACTGGGAGGGCCGATTTTCCAGTGACTTGGCATTCGCAAAAGCCTTGACCATCAGGCCTTTACTTCTGACGAACTGGAACACTTCAGGTGATGGGAGTGGTTCGTCATCAACCACTTTCTTGCTGCTCGACATCATCTGGAACAGCACAAAGCCACTATGAATGATGGAAGACCTATCAAGATCAACACTCAACACAGTCATAATTCAATTCAAAATGGTTGGGGGTGTGAAGCTCAACTTATCTTGAATGTGAATTTCTCCTTGCGTAACATCATGGTCTTCACTTCAGTCGTTCAGTTTCACCCTCATCTGATCCGATGGAACAACTGGACATGTCAGCGCTGATGTCGGGAAGATCACGAATAACACTGGACTTGGGTGAAGAGCTGATATACATCAGCAAATTGGGGACCCCAGGTTGAACATCCAGGGGGGGGATTATGCAGCGGAGCCCTACAGCTCGGTTAGTCAACTTTGGGCAACAACATGGAAGGAAAAGTGAGACGAGCAGGGCTCATAATGGGCATTTCACAAAAATAACATTAGTAAAACACTGGAGATGACCGATAAAAACCACTTGAGGATTCCATCATAAAGCACATTAAAGTTGTCAAAAACAACTTCAAATTATTGGCAAAGCTTTTGGGGCAAAATAATTGATGGTAACAACATGGCAAAGTGAGCTATACGGCTCAACAGGATGGTACAATCACTGGATGGAGACAATGGTAGACACTCAAGCAGGGGCACCACAGCCAATGGCTTCAGTCCCTGGAAGGGCTGATGGAATTAGTTGGCATTTGCAAAAGGCCCGTGCTTCAGATGACATTGAACACATTGGAAGGCAACAGTGTGGTTTGTTATCAACCACAATTAATCCTGCTGGGTGACATCACTTGAACTACATTGTGGCGGGTCATCAGTTGGTGTCCATTCTTGGTGGTTTCAAGTTCACTTGAACAGGTCAAATTGGATCCATATATATGCTGGCGGAAGGAACACTGCCATCACAGAACACTTGAGTTGGGAGAAAAGCTGACATATATCAGCACATTTGGAACTCAAGGACTCAAGGCTTGGGAGGTGATATTTTGATGCACGGGAGCTCTTCAGATCTGATCAATTGGAACAACCACGGGATGGACAAATGAGATAAGTAACCGACTTGGGGCATCTCATAAAGGTGGTCTTCGTAGCTTCACAGGTGTGGACAACAGTAGGGGCAGATGATGGCAAAGGAAGCTCCACGGCTCTACAGGGATGGATGGAGCACTTTGGTAAATATGCAAAAGCCAGAGCCATAATTTCAGGTGACTTGGAACACTTAGGCAACTGAGTGGTTTGCCATCAACCACAATCTCGAAGCTTGGCCGCTTCAGGAACACAGAGTTGCACTTCCATCATGTAAAGGGGAACTTCAGGAATATATTAAAATAAGGCAGGCCTACACCTGCAGCAGGATGAGGGAATGATGAAGGAAGAACAAGCATGGTGGGCAGCAGCTTCATCGTCATCAAGTTAGTCAAGGTCGCGGGACGTCCTTTTTGATGACAGAGTCTCCAAGTGGCTCATGGGTTGGGGACATGCAGTGTTCACTGTCCTCGAAGTGCCGAGTCCAGGGGCATGTACGTGGTCATCATTGAGCGAGTTTGGAGTACGATCATGACATGGTCGATTGAGGGCCTTAAGGTGGCAGGCACACTGAGCAGCTAAGTGCCCAGTGCCCTGGCACTCATAACAGCTGCGGGGGCTCCTTGACCTACACTGGCTATGAACACATTTGCTAGGGTGACAACCCCCAGAATTACAGTAGAAGCACTTTGGGAAAGAGGTGTCACTGTTGGTCACAAGGCTTCTACAGACATGCATAACATCATTTGAGCTGGGCACTTGAGTAATAGGCGAAGGACCAGAATAATTCACATTAGGGACACCAGCAGGTTGGTCCAGCTCGAAAGAATGCGTGGCAAGGATTGCAGAAACAAAATTGGAATCCCTCACATGTGAGATATTTTGTTGCTCATACTGTTCATGAACTTCACTCATCAAGTTTGTGCTAATTTCGGGGCAAGGCACATGAGCGAGTTCAGAGGGGCAAAAAGAGCAAGCTGTATCAACTATGTTAGGTGACAGTGAGTACTCAAAAGCACATGTGGCAGTTGATGCTTCGTAGGGCCTAGAAGGGAACACTGCAGACTTGATGGGATGTTGTGATTTGGGGATGCTTTGCATGAAGTCATTCCTGACTTGGACTATCTGTAAAGGACAGTCACTGGTCGATGATATTTCCTTGTCAGCATGTTGCCAACACGATGCCATATCATGTGGCTGATGGGGGTTGCAAAGCATATCGACAGCAGCACTGGAGGAAGATTTACCAGAAGAAAGGGCAACAGAGGTGGTTGTTGGTAGCAGGTGCCCCGATGGGCTCTTTGGCTCGTTACCAGTCGAAACCACTACCCTCCGTTGTTCAATATTGTCCATGATGGTGCTTTTAACTTCATTAACCAATGCCCCAATATCGCTATCAAAGACAGCAAGACGAGACTGTTTCCTGGCCATATTGGCCTCGTATCCACACTGCCCTTCTACCCATTGGTCATCATTGTGGCATTGCTCTTCTGCCGCAAGTTGTACATGCACCTCGGCTCGGCAGATCTCTTTGGCCTGATGATGATGCATCACACTTTCTCCCTTTCCAGCCTTTTTAAATGGCTCCTTGGATGCCAAGCAGGCATTGCAAATGAGAGAGCCGAAAAACTGTGAACAAGCATCACCATGAGGGCCTAACGACTGATCATGTTTTTGGTCAAATTCTTGCACCTGTCGAAACACCAATTGGGCATGGTGCATTTCGTAACTCAACCGATCGATCTTGCTCAACAATGCCTTCAATGAAGAAGGATCCGAGGATGGGCTTCCACCAGGGCACTGTGCAGATGGGGCAGGGATATTTGGGGTAACTTTTGAGGGCATTGAGGGATGGACAGTAAGCCATTGGGACAGTACAGTCGGGTTAGGTTTCACAACAAACTTGGGCATGAAGCTGTTAGGGAACTGGAGCTGACATACATCAGCCATTGATTGGTACTGGGTAGAGGAGAGGGGTGGGGACAACCCAAGGGCTTGGGGACATTGGTATCTTCTGTTCATGGCAAATTGCAGGAGGGTCCAAAGCTAGCCTCCACCAGAACCACAGGGATCGAGAACATTGGGAAACGACTGACATACATCAGCTGCCTGGGAAAACGATGACTTGTACTCTGGTCACATGTTGGGGATCAATTGCATCCAAAATCGAACATCCTAAACTGCACGCATGAAGCTTATCCAAGGAAGCATTGCATAAGATGTCATGAAGCAAGTTGAGCAGAGATAGGCTTCTTTGTGACATCATTTCCAGTGACTTGGTGAATAGCCATGACTGGTGTTGGATAGTATTATTAAAATATAAAATACTAAAATAATAAGTAATAATAAGGGGCCTGTAATTTCGGAAAGGAGAGGGGACCATAGGCACCACAGTATTAACGGCTATATGACTTACTTGGAGGGGGTTTGGGTTGGGGTCAGGCATACACCTGACAACAATGCACGCAAACGTTTTTCAAAAGCAAGCATTCACTTGACACAGGCAATGGGAGAGACAGGCATGCACCTGACATCAGTGGATCAATTAGCAGAGTGGAAATCAGGCATACACCTGAATATACTAATTGTGAAATTGGAACAATTTTCACAGTCATTCACCATTCATAAATGTCATTTTAATCAGGCAAACACGTGACAGCAGTAAGAGAGTCGACAATCAACACAATTACCTTTCTGCAAAATTAGCATTGGCATTAACGAGTGTCTAGCTGCAAAAAGTCAAAGTGCAAACTGCACAGAAATGCACAACAATTTGTCCAATAAACAAATAAAAATCACGTCTGTCTGAGTCACTTCTGTAGACTCATGCAGCCAGCATAACACATGTATTGTTTTTTGCTAAGCCACGTGTTGCTGGTCTAGCATTGGGGATTAGCTGATTAGGTGTACCTCACTTAAGGTGGCACAATTAGAACAGACAGCAAAGGTGATATAATTAGGACATTAATTTAACAGAATAGTCACAGCATAAAATATTTCGTTTTTCAGTTTGCTTGAGCTCTTATTTGGTTGCTTTAGGTGTTACTTGCTTGCTTGTTTCGTTACACATGAAGGTTGCACACAGAAACACATGCTACTGCCAGCCATACAGCTGGAATGCCATGCCGGGAGACTGACAGCAGAGTTAATTAGACGAAACAACAGTTAAAATTCAATTACAAATGCAGGACCAGCCTGAGCATACAGTCAGTATAATCCAAAGGTGTGGGCTCGTATCCCATTCTAACACCAATTTGGAAGGCTATAGCCTACTACTCACCACTCACTCTAATGGCAGAAATAATTACAGAAATCAGGCATACACCTGAGAGGGATATGACAAACGTCAATTAAACCAGGCATCCACCTAACAGCAGAAACAAATGGTCATAAGCAGGCATCAGCTATTTGGTACACTTAGAGTCAGTTATCACAATCCCTAAGTACAGAATGCACTGGCGTGCCAATAATTTAAATGTTCTGCTTAATATCAAAATAATGCTAAGGACAAAAATATATGATGGGGCTATTAATGTCACCTTTACCAGGCATACACCTGACAGCAGAAAACGAATGGTATTGGCATTAATGAGAGTCTGACTGTAAAAAGTCAAAGTGCAAACCGCACTGAAATACACAATAAATTGTCCAATTAATTAAAAACCACGTGTGTTGAATGCATTGTGTCCAATAGTCACTTCATGTGCACTGAACAGCTGGCATTAGCAGCTATTGTATCCCAAGCCATGTGTTTTTGGTCTAGGAATGGGGATTAGCAGTACTTAACTTAAGGTGGCACAATTAGCACAGGTGACAAAATTAGAACATTAATTAGACAGAACAAACAGACAGCACAAAAATTCGTTTTTTTAGTTTGCTTGAGCTCTTGGTTGGTTGCTTTAGGTGTTACTTGCTTGCTTGTTTCGTTACACATGGAGGTTGCACACAGAAACACATGCTACTACCAGCCATACAGCTGGAATGCCATGCCGGGAGACTGACAGCAGAGTTAACAGGACGAAACAACAGTTAAAATTCAATCACAACTGCAGGACAAGCCTGAGCAAAGTCAGTTAATCAATGCAATGGTGTGGGCTCGAATCCCATTCTGGCACCAATTTGGAAGGCTATAGCCCTGCTCCAAACCATCTGCTGCTGCCACCTACTCTTTTGATCATTCCCTGTCGCCCATTATTACCCACACAGCTTGCTCTTTTCAGCATTCTAAACTTGCTCAAGTGCCTGGCCCCAATATTGGTGCAGAATTCCTAAGAGAAGTTGACCTACGGTATGAGCAACTAGGTGACGGACATGTGAGTGTCCCCTCTGTGCACAACTCTTTCCCATTAACATGCTCCAACTGTGATTCTGTGGATTACCATCCCAGCGAATGTGTGCATGTTCGGTGTAAGCCAAGGTGCCCCCGCAGCTGTTATGAGTGTCAGGGCACTGGGCACATAGCTGCTCAGTGTGCCAGCCGCCTCAAAGCCCTCAAACGATCCCTTGATCATCGTGGACCCAAATCTGTTCATGACGACCACCTTCATGCCCCTGGATCTTGTGAGTACTGCGTGGCCCCGACCTACGATCCACTGGACCCTGACACTAAAATAGACGACCTTTGAGCTTATCCAAACTGATGACGACACGGCTGCCGTTTTCCATATTCCTAAAGTTTCAACATTGTTCCCATTGTATGGCAGAAAGGAAGTGTGTTCAGGATGTTCCAGGCAGCAGTTGGATGGCATCTAGCTCTCCAAACCAGCCCCTCCCCTTAACTGCTACCTGAAACCCAATGACTGTCTTGTAGAGACTGTCCGAGTTGGCAGCAACATGATATTCAGTGCTATTGCCAATATTACTTGTTTTGAGGGGCCCTTCCTACCACCAACCGTCCCTGGAGCCCTGTCAGTAAAAGTCGGGCTTCCAAGCAACTGTCAGTGTCTCTGTTATGCATTCTCCTGTTCCCTCCCCAATTACTTGTGTGGCTAATGATTGTAGAGATGTCTGTGAAAGCCTGGTGACAAATCGTGGCACCCCTCCCCCGTTATGGTGCTTCATCTGTGATATTGTGTGTCACGTCCAGTGTGAGAATGCCCTATGTGTGTCAGCATGTTATGAATGCCAGGGCACTGGGCGTATAGCTGCTCAATGTGCCTGCCGCCTCAAGATCCTCAATCGACCTTATGATCGTTCACCAAAATCCCTGCATGATGACCGCATGCATGCCCCTGGATCAAGTGTAACTGACGATTGCTGCATGTGCCCGACCCACGATCCACCTAAAATTGGAGAAAAAAATGTGATATCCCAATACCTTAGCTTACTTTAGGATGATGACGCTGCTGCCCAACAATGTTTGTCCTTTCTCCCTCCTCCCCTCAATCTGTGGCAGGTGCAGGCCTGCCTGATCGTTGCCCCTTGTGAATCCGGGAAACCTGAAATTGCCCAGGCTGATGCATATGCTGCTGAATTTGAATGATGATACCACCAATGTGGTTCCGCAGTCCTCTGAACAATCCAGCCACTTGGGCACTTACCAGCATAAAATGCCCCCTCCACGCCATGAATGTTCACCCTTGTGCTAATAATTTGCTGATATGATTGAGCTCGTCTTCAAATTCGATCTTTCTCTAATGGATCACCAGCGGACTCCTTGCCAAAACAAATGTGTGAAAATCAAGTGCAGGTCAAGGCCCCTAGTTACCTGCTATGAGTGCCAGGGTACTGGACACCTGGCAACTCAGTGTGCCTGTCGCCTTAGCAGCCTCAATCTACCGTATTATGATCGTGAACCCAAGTCGCTCCATGATGACCACATACATGCCCCTGGACTTAGCGTTTCCAGTGAACACTGCATGTCCGCAACCCATGAGCCACTGAAATTGGAGACTCTGTCATCAAAAGGAATGTCCCACGACCTTGACCAACTTGATGACAATGATGCCGCCGCCCACCATGTTGTTCTTCCTCCATCATTCCCTCGTCCTGTTGCAGGTGTAGGCCTGCCTTACTTTTATTAATTCCCAAAGTTCCCCTTTGCATGATGGAAGTGCAACTCTTGTGTTCCTGAGTTGACAGCTCTTAAATCTATGATGCTATGTATTTTGACTTGCCCTTCAACTTAAAGCATCTTTTTCACCACAAATGTCTACAGGTCAATCTATCATCCATCCCGGAGTCATCCAGTTGAGGTGTTGTTACCGTCCACTATTTTGTGTTGTTACCATCCACAACCCCCTCGCATGTTTATCCTGGAGTTCTCCGTTTGCAAATGTATGTTAGCCCTTCACACAACCAACTCCAGCCTTATCCGTGGTCCTGCTGCCATCAAGTGGGAGTGCTGGCGAATCCAGTCCCATGTTATCAAGTGTGGATGAAACCACCAAGGAGTAAGACTTCAAGATGGAGCTTTTCCTCGGAAGCGGCCAAGCTTCGAGATTGTGGTTGATGGCAATCCGCTCAGTTGCCTAAGTGTTCCAAGTCACCTGAAGTTATGGCTCTGGCTTTTGCATATATACCAAAGTGCTCCAGCAGGATTAATTGTGGTTGATAACAAACCACTCTGTTTCCATCCCTGTAGAGCCGTGGAGCTTCCTTTGCCATCATCTGCCCCTACTGTTGTCCACACCTGTGAAGCCATGAAGACCACCTTTGTGAGATGTCTGTTACTCATCCCATTTGTCCATCCCGTGGTTGTTGCAGTGGACAGAGCTGTAGAGCTCCTGTGCATCAAAATATATTTTCTGAGGTCTGTCCAACTGGCCAATCCATTGTCCATCCGGTTGTGCCGTGAGTGATATAATTAAGCTGTAGAGCTCACCTCGCCATTGTTTGCCCCAAATGTTTGCGACACCTGTATAAAGACCACGTTTAAGAGCTGCCCAGTGTGTTATCATCTTCTTGGTCCATCCCTGTGGTTGTTCCAATTGACCGGGCTGTAGAGCTCCCTTGCATCAAAATATCACCTCCCAAGCCTTGAGTCCTTGAGTTCCAAATGTGCTGATATATGTCAGCTTTTCTCGCAACTCAAGTGTTCTGTGATGGCAGTGTTCCTTCCGCCAGCATATATATGGATCCAATTTGACCTGTTCAAGTGAACTTGAAACCACCAAGAATGGACACCAACTGATGACCCGCCACAATCGAGTTCAAGTGATGTCACCCAGCAGGATTAATTGTGGTTGATAACAAACCACTCTGTTGCCTTCCAATGTGTTCAATGTCATCTGAAGCACGGGCCTTTTGCAAATGCCAACTAATTCCATCAGCCCTTCCAGGGACCAAAGCCATTGGCTGTGGTGCCCCTGCTTGAGTGTCTACCATTGTCTCCATCCATTGATTGTACCATCCTGTTGAGCCGTATAGCTCACTTTGCCATCTTTTTACCATCCATTATTTTGCCCCAAAAGCTTTGCCAATAATTTGAAGTTGTTTTTGGCAACTTTAATGTGCTTTATGACGGAATCCTCAAGTGTTTTTATCGGTCATCTCCAGGGTTTTACTAATGTTATTTTTGTGAAATGCCCCATTATGAGCCCTGCTCGTCTCACTTCTCCTTCCATGTTGTTGCCCAAAGATGACTAACCGAGCTGTAGGGCTCCGCTGCATAATCCCTCCCTGGATGTTCAACCTGGAGTTCCAAATTTTCTGAAGTATATCAGCTCTTCACCCAAGTCCAGTGTTATTCGTGATCTTCCCGACATCAGTGGTGACATGTCCAGTTGTTCCATCGGATCAGATGAGGGTGAAACTAAACAACTGAAGTGAAGACCATGATGTTACGCAAGGAGAAATTCACATTCAAGATAAGTTGAGCTTAACACCTCCAACCATTTTGAATTGAATTATGACTGTGTTGAGTGTTGATCTTGATAGGTCTTCCATCATTCATAGTGGCTTTGTGCTGTTCCAGATGATGTCGAGCAGCAAGAAAGTGGTTGATGACGAACCACTCCATCACCTACCCAAGTGTTCCAGTTCGTCAGAAGTAAAGGCCTGATGGTCAAGGCTTTTGCGAATGCCAAGTCACTGGAAATGCGATCGGCCCTCCCAGTGACTGGAGCAAACGGCTGTGATTCTGCTGCTCGAGGATCGTGGTCAGCCTCAGAAAGCACAACTGAGTGCCCTAGATGGAAGCGACCTCACTCATGCCACT
Source organism: Platynereis dumerilii (assembly GCA_026936325.1). NCBI lineage: Eukaryota > Metazoa > Annelida > Polychaeta > Phyllodocida > Nereididae > Platynereis > Platynereis dumerilii. Next base: position 74,927 of record JAPTHN010000151.1, read on the forward strand.
GAAATCCCGTGCCCTTTACCTACCCCTACCCCGTGCTGTATGGCAGTATTCCTTGAATGTGACCACCAATGTGTGCCCCCCTATCCCTCATAATGGATTCCACTCTTTAAGCCCTAGGAGGAAATATCATATGCATTATTGGAAGATCCCTCAACTCAGAAATGAAGTCACCTTGCTACTCCCAATACGCCAAAATATTCTCAGGCAATACTGACACTCCTACTATATTAAAACTGCTACTTTCCCCTTATAACAGTGAAGCCTACACGAAGAGCAGACAGTGTATTCATTTTTTTAATAAAACAATTTGATGTGTGCATGGAACACTGGTAGTGAGAGAGAAAGGTAGGGATGGTCAGGAGATACTCTAATAGGACCACTTGATGGAGACAATTGCGCGACAAGGGAGGAGGAGGGTACCAAGAGAAACTGGGAGCAAGGAGGAGTCATTTAGTTAGGAGTAGCCCAGATAGTTATTGAAGAACAAAAGAGGGAAGAGCCGATGGGTAGGAGGCAATGCAGGGAGCAGGAAACCAATATCAGGAAGGAGCTAAACAGTAGACAGTGAAAGGGGAACAGATGAGCTATTGAGTAGGGAGGCAGGAGTTAGGCAGGAGGCAGAAGTTAGGCAGGAGGCAGAGGAGAATGCAGATATCGTGGAGGAAAAAGAAAGATGAGCAGAGAGGTAGGAAACACAATTTGACAAAGCAAAAGCTGTTGGAAAAACTTCGGATCGGGCTGAGTGGGAGAACACAGAAGTCAGAGAGAGGAGAGAATGGCTGTTGTGGAGGCAAGAGCAAGGAGGAGGCAGCCAGGTGGGAGACAGGAGCTATCAGGCAGAAGGGAAGAACTTGGAAGGAGGCGGAAAGGGAGATTATTGGGGTACTGGAAAGGATGGAGAATGCGATGAAGGAGGCAAGAGCTAGAGATGAGGCAAGATCTTTTGAGAGGAGGCAAGAGTTATTGAGAGGGAAGAGCCATGAAGAAGGCATAATATAATTGAGTTTTCAAATTTGTTTGCTGCATCTGATCCCACACAGAGTACCAAATAATAACAATTTGAATTGTTATACCCTTCTTTATTTTACTCATAAACTTGATGACTGTTTAATTCGAAGCATTTAATATTTGTATGACATTCAAACTTTACTAAATTGGACACTACATAAAATGATAATACAGTGATTCTATGTCTTTTATGGGGGAATTGGTGCTTCAGATTGCTTAGAAGGCATTTCGGGCCATGAGAAACTGCTGAATAATTGGAGCTCCTGCCTAACTTCGCCTACCCCGAAACAGAATTCCAGCTACAGCCCTAATCTTCCTCGCTAATCCAGCAAACTTAATTATGTTTTGAATGAGTTCATGACCTGCATTGACCTTTGAAGTATTGCAGACTAACTTTGAAAAAACTAAAATTGTTGGAGGACTTCATTTGCTTAAGTTTGCTTGATGCGTAGGAAAGGTATAAGAATACACATTTTTTTGCAGTTATATGACACTGCTAATTTACTGCTGACTGCAGGTCTTGCATAACTAATATCAGATGAATATAAGGACTTTGTCAATGACTTCTTCATTGACCCTTGAAATATTGGCATATACATTTTATTTTGTAAAGTTTGCAGGATTAGCAGCATCGATATAACAAAATCTATTCTTCTGAAATATGTCATGCTAATTAGCATACTAATGACAATAGTTTTTCCATTATTAATATTTGATGAGAGTTATGGCTTTATGAATAAGTTCATTATCTTCATAGACTTTAAAGCATTGGTATAGACCTTTAATTTGTAAAGATTCCTGGATTAGCAGAGACAACACTGTAAAGATTGGTATTTTCTGTAATATTTCATCGCTAATTAACATACTAATGACCATCATTCTTGCATAATTAATATTGGATGAGTGTTATGACTTAATAGATGGTTTCATCATCTTCATTGACCCTTAAAACATGGGTATAGAACTTTGATTTGTTAAATTTGCTTGATTAGTAAGGAAGTTATTGAAGAAAAGGCATTTTTGTATAATGGCGGCTACTAATTTGCATATCAATGACCATTAAACTTGTATAATTGATTCTAACAAGGTGTGAGTATTCCTTGGTCTTCATAACATGGATTGAGCCACTTAGTTTGCCTTTTTTGCTTTAATAAACAGTAGTATATTGAAGGTTACTGCTTTAAAACGATCAAAAAATTGCTAATTTGGCGGCCATTTTGTTATGCAAATTAGGAGGTGAAGGACCCGGAATATCGCTTGGGAACCGGTTTTTTTGGAATCGGCATACCTGAAATATGCTAAAAAGATGGGTTCCCGACTTTTACCCCAAAATGCTCGTACCTCTCTAAATAAAGCCATTTTTCAAAAATCTCGCCAGTCTATTTGCCTCAGTCTCAGGTTATTCCCACTTCCCAGGGATGCCCCAAGTATGTAGTTGTCTTTAAGAATTTCTGAATGTCGTGCTTCATATTTCTGCTGATTGAAGTGCAATAATACTATCAATCCATCAATCTGCAGGTGGAATGGTTGCAACAATGAGTACAGGGAAACACATTAGGATCGTTATATAATTATTTCAATGGTGCTCTAATGGGATAATATTGTATCTGTGGAAGCGTGATCTTTGTCTGATCCATTGGGTCTGATTTAACCAGACCAACTTGTCCTCAACCATAGAAATGTTGTCCTTGAAAACTCAATTCTCTGGGCTGAGTTCATTGAATTGCGTTGAATGTCACAAACTGTGTGACAACACAGGCTCGGTAATACCATCGAATTAATCAAGGAGCGTTATCAAATCCAAAAATGATGTCGGGGTATTGGATTTCCAAGGTTAGAAATGTCTGTCTATTTCAATTTGTATTACATTGAACAAAATGGTAACATGTTCCATTTTCTTACTGCTCGTTTAAATCCCTTCAGCTTCCCAGAAAAGCGTCTTTCCAAGGCCTTTTCAGAAGGTTCCAAGGTCAACTTCCTTTCTTGATCAATTCATTGGTAAATCTGCATTTGCACCGTTGCAACGTCTTAATTGGATACTATTACAATTGCGTAAAACATCCAAAATATAGGTGATATGTTCAAAATGGGAATCAAGTTGAATCAACCATTTTCTGATAAGCTTGCAAAAAGGAGAAGAGGAAGACACAGAAGAGGGTTTGACAAATTACAAGAAAATACCAATTGCTAAACCAGAAAGGTGCACCATGGCATTGAGCAGAAACATTAGCCTCCACATTGTCTTAACAGACCAAATCATGCAAGGACTTAAAATCTTGAATGTCCACTGAAAATACCTGGTTGAGATATCTTATATTGATCTCATTCTGGCTGGACAGGGTTTGAATCCACCGGGCACGGACTTCTGACTGGATGTTGGCTTTGACTGGTAAGTGAACCGTTGCCAAAAAACTGATCAATTCAGGATTTGAAAACCGAAAATTTGAGCTCTCAGAAGAAATTTGTAAGGTTAGACTTAGATGCATGACAACCTGGAAAAATGTCATTCAAAATGGAAATGGACGAGTTTTATTTTTTCACAAATTCAAGACATATTGTCATTTCCTGACTGACGGTTCTTCAACAAAAAAGAAAATCCCCTATCCATTGTGCCGCAGCATTACAGCAATGCCAAATTACTTCTGGAACTGCAAAGAGTAGAAAATGTCCACTAGGTGAGACTGGAGCTACATAACATGTTATGCCATCTGGAGGAATGCAACTTGAATGATGCCCGTCTACTGAGAAAAACCTGACAATTCCTTCCGACAACTAATTGAATGTAACTCGGTCAGCCAATATGTATGAAAAGTTTGCAATTTCACAAATGCGTCACAAGATTACAAGATTTTTTCAAAATGACTTGCTATTTCCTCAACAAATGTATCAATTAAAAGAGAGCATGACAGAATATCTTCTTTGAAAAGAGAGAAATATAGCATCAAGAATGATATTTTCTTTGTCAAATGTTCCTCAGAAATTGATATCAGAGAAATCGAACCTTGGGTCCTCTTGAATCTTTGCCCTGTCCATTGGGCCACTTGCTGAACTTTTCCGAATAACAAAAGTCAACCGAAAATTCATCGATATAAAAAAATCAAACATAGCTAATCTTTTTTTACAAGAAGCAATTAGGAAGTGTACAAAATAAACTTTATTTACAAATTTTTACTAAGAATTCAAAAATTGTTGTCAACTATAGCTTTTAATCAAATAAGTCCCAAGAAGGCCCAGATGGTCTGATGCTGCTTGGATGCTGAAAATATAAAATTGAAAATAATTAATAAATGTATTTACCACAGCAAGAATTTGAAGTAAGTCAGCATTTTTCTGAATTTGCTGCTTCTGTTACAAATAAAATCATTCAGTACATTCATTATGAGAAACAACTCAGGCACACTACTTTGGGAGATGAGTTTCCAGAATACAGCAACATTACGTGATGACTTGACTTAAGTTCTGAGGTAGTATTTCATTCACTTTAGATAAAGAAAATCAAAATAGAATTTGTTTGAAGGCAACTTACTTTCTGCCTCCATCATCCAATAAAGTAATGTCGCCAAGCGACACATTTGGGAGTTCACGGAAAAACAAAAGATCAATCTGGAGAACAAAATACATATCAGAAAATTAGTCAAGGTCGGACATGAGTAAAGAAGAATTTGCCCGACTAGCTCCATCTGATTGGCATTGACATTCCATAAAAGAAAGAAAGAAACCAACTGCAGGTTCTCAGCATGAAACGTCCACCAGGTGAAAACAAGGCTAGAACCCAACAGCAACTATGCCACCTGGAGGCAAGCCTACTGAAGAATACCGGCTATTTCTGCAGACCATTCTGGCCAGCAGTGCCTGCTTTACAGGGTATGCTAGGGGCAATATCACTTCAGACAATTTATTCGGACTGCCAACACAAAAGAAAATTCAGCAATTCCGCAATCTTACAACCAGGTCTTAAGATTTTCAAACCTATAGTTATTTCACCAGCTTATCTAGCAAAAATAATTTTTAAATAAAATTATTTATTTGTAGGCTTAGTAAATTTTGCAAAATAGCTAAATAACTCTCTTCTCACCCTTTTAGTCAACTCATCCTCGAGGGTGTTGAAAGTGTACCCCAAATGCTGAATGCCGTACTTCACCTTCCAACTGTCCCTCAGCCCTTCAGTTCTTAATCCATTGATTTCTTCTTCTCCAGCCAAAAATCTAAAAAAATGGGGTAAAAAAATTTCAGATCAAGGAGAAACCACAACAAGTATGACAACCAATCTAAGAAAACCTCAATGTCATGATTATTGACAATATGCGCACAGAGAAGTTAAAAATGTCCCATTCAAGCAACTAAAATAATCCTTTTGGAGCAACATGACCTTTATATGACCTTTATTTTTGTCAGTGCGACACCATTTGTTTTATAAGATGAGTACTTGAAATGTTAGCCCAAGTGGGCTGGGTGTACTTTGTTGTAAAGATCTCTGAAGTAAAAATGATAATTGTATGTATACGCACATGTCCTCATCTCATTTACTCATTTTGCTCATTGCACTCAGTTGAAAAGATGAGATTTGCTTTTTTTTCCCCCACTGATCTGTTTTTGTTCAAACCCTAAACGTGCCTTATATGAACTGTACATAATGATTTATTTTCTAATGCTATGGAATGTAGGGTGGGTCCTCATGTTAGCGCCTTTGTTTAGGCTTAATGAGGCCCTCCTGGCCTGTAACTTTATTTATTTATCATTACAATCTGTTATCTATTATACTTACATATATATATATATATTTGATACATGTATGCTTATTTCTTAATCTGTATAGTTACGTGGTCGAATAAAAGAAATATCTATCTATCTATCTATCGAAACTACAAATTTCTGTAAAAGTGATATGAACGATCAGAACATATCGCATGTGGATTCTTAATTCTGCCATTCAGAACCATGCCTTTTGTCTATCCTATAGGCTATAGCAAATAAGGGATCCAAAAAATGCCAGAATGAGAACCTAATTCAAGCTGGGTGCTAATTGGTAAATTGAAAAATATGGTTATTTTTTGGATTATAACTTTTTGGGGTTTCCTTCTTTGCACAATGTACAGGATGCAAATAACAAAAGCAAGAGACAAAAATACTGATGCTGCTTCTTCCCCTAAATAGCACTTCATTAAGTTTAAAGCAGGGTTGAATTTTGTACTTTCATGCTGTATTTCATATTTCATTTTTCACTCACTCGACTTCTCTGTTGTGGGCTTCAGCATTGAAATCTCCCATCAAGAAAGAAGGACCCTCAAACTTCTGCATGTGTCTCCAGATCTCAACGACCGACACGGCTCTTGCTTTGTGACTCAGGGACAGGTGCGTGTTGAATATGTGAACCTGCAGAATAAAGAAGAAGAATTGTCTTTCTTTAGCATGTCTAGAGATCATTGTTACTAATGAGCCCCAATCAATATTGACCAGCTTTATTTTCAGTTCCCCGATTATTGAAAATGAAGGCAAGGAAAGTAGTCTCAAGAAGAAGTAAAAATACGCCAAGATGAATAAGTTAAACTAATTACGTAAAATAAAATCTCATCGGACTCTTGTATCTTTCTGTGAAGCAAATACGTCAGGGATTGCATCAGTCTCCCATTTCTAACACTGATATTTATCTATTCATTTTGACTATATTTGTTAATGTAAATAAAAATGGTCAATAAACTAAATTGAATTGAATAGAATTGAATATGTGTGTGCTTGTGAATAACAGAACAACATATATATATATAAGCGCCAACATGATCAGTCAAACAAACTAACAACATACTAACTGGACCACCTAACATATTTTACCAGATAGAATTTCCTAGACATGTTTGTTATAAATATTCAAGAAGCCAAAAGTCTGGTCGCTTACGGTTTCTGATGTTGGTAGTTTAATTTCAGCATGGAGTAGAATCCTCTGGTGGCCGTCAGCATTATCTTTGGGATTTCTGAAAATATATTACTATCTGATTTCTCAATATCTCTTTCGTAATGGACTGAAGAAAAGCCAAAGAAGGTTCTATGCACATTGTGATGAAATGACTCTATGACTTCATGGAAATGTATAAAATCTGTCATTCAATTCTAAATGCGCGATGTGCAAATCTTGAGATCCTATTTTGACATTTTAAATTCAACTTGAATTAATGTTTTCAAATTTCAAAAATGGACTTTTTACATTTTAATTTTTGCCATACACAGCACCAATAGCAACTTGGCAAATTTACTTCTTTTAAAAAATCTAAATGCAAATAATTTGCATAAAATTTGCAGACTGTTAGCAAATAGCACCATGAAAAACAATAATTATTTTTACCTTGTTAATAAAAGATAATCCTGGGCCACAATAGGAAACTTTGAGAAAATGGCAACTCCTTCTTCTACCCTTTTTGGTAAACCATCCGTCTGGATTTGAGCAGGTGGTAAACAAACTGCAAATACATTGTAGAATCACTGTAATTTATCTTGTGGAAACCATTACAGATAAAAAATTTCGAAGGTATATATTTTTTGGGATAAAAAGAGCAATGGCTAAGTTCGAGAAAAACTAAGTAAATATATCAGGCTGCACCATCATCCATCGTCATTGCACTTCATGTTTTATGTCAGTTATAATTCCACAACACACTCGACTGGATTATTTCATATTCTGGTGATCATATTGCTGGTTCTGGTCATGTTAGTGAACTCATCACTGCCGCATCAGTAACCACTACATTCTCCATCGCAACCTGCATCATAGCATTCTTCCCTCCCAACAAAACTTTTACACTTAGAAAGATAGAAGTTGTCAACCGACATGATGTATTCTATGTAATTTCTAATGCATATGACTCGTTCGAGCCCTTTCCATCAAAAGAGCTCACAGTAGACCCTTACTACAATTTTCTGATGTAGAAATCATCTTACATTTCTAATATAAACGAGAAAATGCTTAAAGGAAAATATTTCAAAAATGGAAAGCAAAAATCAATTGAAAATATGATTAAAATATCAAAAAGGAAAAAATAGCTTTAATTGTAAAGCACATCACATTCATAATATCTATCACAGTATCACAAGGATTAAAATGGTGGATATAATAAACATAATGGCATCCGTTTGTCAACAACATTTGTTAACCAAGTCATCATCATGGACCATCTGTGAACCACTGAAATAGCTATTTTACTATTTAAATGTGTTAGCTTTATTTCGGCAGCTGTTGTAGTCATAAAACCACCATAAATAACAGATATCAAACAAAGAGTTTTCAAAAAGCCAACCTGATATTGAGGCAAATAGTCGGCAAGATGTTGAACTTGATTTGGTCCTAATGTTCCGCCTTTTCCATCTTGAAATCTGACTTCTTGAAAAGCGATTATATCAGCATTAGCAGAAAGGCATGCCTGAAATGAGAAAAAAATACACATAGGAGTTATAGTGAAAACAATGTAAGTCTGTATATAATTTAAAAAATAATCAAAAGCTACATAAAAGCTGTCTGAAGATGGATGGATGGATGATTGGGGCTCTATGTTCTGCATTTATGGGTTTGGTAGGCTAATTCGAACAGGAGAAACACACGGCAATGAGTCACCAAGATGCTTGAAACAATCGTCCAACATGGGTTCAAGGTAACCAAGCAAGAGCTGGATTCGAAACCAGGACCCAGTGATTGGCAGTTTACCATGCTACTACTGAGTTAACCATCCCTTCAAGCTGTTTGAAGAATGTTATCCAGTTATAACATAATAAAAAAGCATCTTCTTTAAAATGTTTCAGCATCACAATTCAATAATCGGAGGCTATGCAAAATGTAAAGAAGAGAAACAAGGTTGTAAATAGAAGATCCATAAAATGACAGAGAAAACCCTACCTTTGCCAATCGTTTTATTCTTTTGGTATATCCAACTTGTCCTTCTGTCAAACTGTTCATATTCCAGATGTTGTAAGTTAATATTTTTAGTGTAAAAACATTTTGTTCACTTGAAGTTGAATGATGAGAATGTGATGTCGTTTCAGATTCACAATGTTGCAAATTTGAGGTGTAAATGCTTTGTGGCAAGCTAGAATATTCATCTTTATGGCATTGTGATGAGTGAAGAAACGGATTGACAGAATGGCAAGATGGAGCAGCTGAACTTGTGAATGTTGATAAGTGAGATTCTCCTTCGAATAAAACAGGACGACTCTGCAAATTGAGAGTCTTACTGGAAGGCAAGTCCGCAGCTACAGAGTCTTGAGAGATCCCTGACTTTTTATGAAATGTGTGAGCAAATATGTAAAGGTTATCGTCCCAGTAATGAGTGATGATAAAATTGTGTTGCCATGGTGATATACTAGTGTCCCAAGACACTGAAAAGTAGTAAGTGTAACCCCAGATGAGAGAGCGGGTAATGACCGATCCATCCGACCGCCGGGCTTTTGTTTGTAGGGGCTCTTGATCATCTGCAGTGTAGATCAACTTCTGAAAAGGAACAAAAATAAGGCATTGATCAGTTTTTATCGCGAAAGATTTACAAAAGCATGTGTCCATTGCCTTAATTTCAGACATGCTTTTCAATTCTTCGATACAATGAGGTACATTAGATTCTGCAAAGGTAGGCAAACATTAATCCAATTAGCATCATTCTATCATTTTATTGATTTCTAGTTTTTGGCTTCACAGTGAATTTCTTTAAATTAAAAAAAAATCCTACAACAGATAATCCACATATCTGTACTTATCCTTATTTTTAATAGTTAATACTTCATTATGAGAAGTTAGAGTTGTGAATGCACTCTACTGAAGATAATGACATGAATGACCAGGTTTAAAAGTGCTCTTTAATTCCTCTTAGCAATTATCACGTTTGTTCAATAGTAACATAAAAGAGGAACTCTGAGACTGATTGGATATGTCATCACAAAATGTAAAGAATTGGAGCAGGCTTACAAATCCTGAGTTAGGCCCTACATGACACAGTTCCATACACATCAGCCATTATCATAGTTATATTAAGATCATTAATGAAAAAGGAGAAAAAAGAGACAATACCAATTTCTTCGGGGCTGTGATAACATACTGGGGATGAATTTCACCATCTCCATTGAGTGGTAAGGCAACTGAGGATCTTTTTCTAATGTATGCAAGTCCAAACTGAAGCAAGAAAAACCAATCAAATTAATGAAAAGCATGGTAAATCGATCAAATCACTGATTTTATATTCTACAATTGTCATTAAAATCTGAGGTGAATGATTTGACTTAATTTAATTCATATTTAGGCCTAAATTGTTGTTTTAAAGCTATTATATCCAAGTGTCGATACTTTGTGAAGTTCAAATTGTTATTAAAAACCATAAATTAACACACTTTTAAGATATTATAAACTTCCAATCAACACAACTGCAATGCTTTTCAAAACTAGAGTTTAAATGACTTTATTACACCAAAACAGTTCTGCAAACTTTGCTTTGTAAACAGAAAACTTTGTTTACATCCAATTATGCATATTCGTGAAGAAACGTCAAGCATTTCTATGTAGAGTAGCATTTAGGCAAATCAATTACTAATTGTATGGATATTGCATGTTTGATATGAATGCAATATGTGACCTGCTCCACCAAAATGAGTTCAAAGTAGGCAATTCATATTTCCCAGAAATGAGCAAAATGTGTCAAAAGGTCACATTTTAATGTTTTTTAGCTATTGGTACCATGTTTTTGCGAAAGTCATTTTCTTTAAATAATTCGGACGCTTCTTACCAGAAATTGATTTTAAATTATCTAAATTGGGTGTCCTTCTTGATTTTCTTAGTTCTTTCATTGCAATGGCGGGAAATTCAAATGCCATTTTCTCAAAGTTTGAGGTTTCGCATCATCAATATTTGAGGTGACGTATCTTTAGATTGGATGGAGATATCAAAACATATGAACCACCATTTTAAAGCCCATTTCCAGTAGAACAAAGTCATTTTCACAACTAAATATGATAGGAGGCCGACTTTGAACCCATTTTGGTGGAGCAGGTCAAATATGTCAATAAAACCATCTTTTAAAGAAGTTAATTTTACAAAGAATCGGCAGATCTAATACCTTTTAAAATCACACACAAAAATAAGATGAACCTACACTGACCTGTGCTGCCTTCAGAATATCAGTATTATTGCTGCTTGTTGGCAATTTCTTATTTAACACTCCACCATAGGCTATGGCTGATTTTCTACTTGGTCCATCTGAAACATAGATGTACAAGTTACTAGTATAGGGTACTTAACATATACATATGGTGATGCAATAGCAGCTGGAGGCAAACAATAGGTAAGAGCACACTTCGTGCACTTGAAATAAATCATAACTGCCGCCGTCACCGTGAAATAGGTGGATGGATGATTGGGCCTCTACGTCCTGTATTTATGCACTTGGTAGGCTAGTTAGAACAGGAGGACACATCGTGAAATAATCTTCCAGGACACATCGTGAAATAATCTTCCACCAGAGCATAATTTTGACTGAAAATACAATGAGGACTGAAAAAGTAACATGATAATTGTAATTTCACTACTGGTCACTGGGGGAGCTGTAGCAGGGTACAGCTCCTCCTGTTTTTTGGTCAAGGGAGCTCAGCTCCCCCGAGCTCCCCCCATTTCCATAACTGCAAATATCATATTCCTGAGATGACAGAATTGTCATTGACAACAAAAAGCAGAGCCAGAGGCCTACAGAAAAATTACAAACAACAATGTCAACACTGACAACAGTAGATCTTGACACTGTCAGCCAACTTACAGGTCGGATCTTGATACTGCGTCTGTCCACCGTCCAAAACAACTGCAAATATCCACAAAAACGAGGATAAAACACTTGTAAAACTGTTCATTTTGTTAAAATTGTGCTGAGATAGCTGTCAAATCCATCCTGGATGTTTACATCTTCAGCAACGTTGGCAATTCTAGATTTTCACGCAGTCAGCGCCCTCTTGTGGGAAATTGTTTTCTGACATAGGACGCCACCTACATTCATAAATCTTTCAGCGAGCCATGAGCTGGTGAGAAGAAGTCATTTTGCCAAACTATCAGAGTAAGTAGCCTAGGCCTATTTCACTCTTTCTTCTACCACCAAAATTTTAAAAAAGTAAAAAAAAAAGAAGTCCTATAACTTTTGTGGTCTGTCCTAGATGACCTTTGGCTTTAGTTAGAGATATAGATTTTTTTGTGCAAACAAATTGTTTGCCACTTGACAAAAAGTTTTTTCCACCTGAAGGCGAAGCTTAATTGGGTGCTAATTTGTTGTCGCTTCGCATGTGAAAAATATTTGACTATTCATTCTAAATTTCAAAACGGTGGTGTACAGCGGTGGATCCGGGGGGGGGGGAGGGTGGCATTTTGAAGAAATGTAGCAAGATACAAGATACAAATTTTGTTTATTCTCGGAGAGGTACAACAAGTAACATTAGCTGGAGAGCTATTTAGTCCGAGACTACATTTTGAAGAAAAAGTGCGTTAATGCAGCCTACAAATCCCGAAACACGTCCCCCCCCCTTGAATTTTGTGTCTTGATCCGCCACTGGTGTAAAATGTGAAAGCATGCGACTTCAACTTTCAAATTAATTTCAGCACAGCACAAAAAATTCAAGGTCTGTTTCGCAACTTTTTCTCGGATGCATCTGTCTGCCAAAACATCATGGACACAATTTCAGAAAGCAGCTGGATGTGCTCCTTTGATGTCAATTCTATTCCTGCTCTTCAATGGATTCGACTTTGAGTTTTTCGTCGATCAGGTGTGACCATTTTTAAAGAAGTTAATCTCGATGTTGTTTTGGCGTGTTTAATCCTGAGATGAAAGAATTCTAAGAAAATTCTTTGTTTTATTAAATTTGGCCAGACGAAAAGTTGGGAGGACTGGTTCTGCAAATAAATGATTTAAATCTATCATCATGATTATACTAAGACAGTTGTTTTACACAATTTTGCGTTCAACAGTACAGGATCAATTATATGACTATAGTCTTTTTACGTAAAGTTTGAATAAAAAATGCGAAAAGTTAAGAAATTTTACAAAATCTGAATTTTGGTTTAAATGGAACATATATTCGATGTTTGGTCATAGCTCGACAGCGTTAGTGAAATTTATTTCTTAATCCTATTTTAAAAGTTAAATTTTTTTAATAGTTCGGCCTACTCATGTGTAATGATGTAATTAATGTTATTTTAAAATAAATTGGGTGTAAGTCCAGATAGGTTGTTTGCCCATAGAGATGACAACTTAGGTGTAGATTGATGCACTTTATTAACTCAGCATACAAAGTAGCTGCTGGTAATCTGAAATTTACATAATAAATCACCATAAATACGTTTTATAAAAAATAAGAAATAATGACAAAAGATTATGTGATGAACACTCAAAATTGATAAGTAAAAGACTCATAAAGCCATTACAATTAATGATGCTCAAAATGCATGTAAAGAGAAGAGCAGATAAAATTATGTAGTTTGTATAACCAAAAGTTATTTATAAACATCATTGGCTGGCTGGTAATTAATATAATTTAGTTTCTCCCAAAGAACCATTCACATGAAAGAACAATAAACCAATAAAATAAAATACATAAGCATGGAAACTTACAAGGATGTGCAACAGCCTTAGCATGTACATACATCTGGGCACAGCCAGGAAATTGACCCTTTCACAAACTCATTATTCTAAAATACAATAGAAATACAATCTATTAGAACACAGTAGAAAGTGGATTGAAATTCACTATATAATAAACTATTTCTATAAATCTGTATATTAAATATATTTCTATAAATTTATGCAAGATTGGATTAAAATAATTAATTTAACATACCTTTGACATGTGTAGCTTTTAGATGGATTTCCCATCTTGACAGTTCAAATGACCTTTTCTAAGTTTCCCGACCTCCTTGCCAAAACATTGCAACTGAACATATTTGACAATAGACGACTCAGCTTCTTGGATATCTTTGACTTTGAGATTCGAAGATTCAACCAATTTTCTTCCGTTCCGTAGAAACAACTTGAACTTTAACAACCAAGCAACTCCCCTTTTTAGTCGGTACCAACTAGAGTAGTGATCAAATAATTTGTTGACTGGATCTTCTGCCACGGACACCACCAGAGACACTTTGGATGGAAGTTTTGGTTCCTTCTTAACTTCCGGATCATCCGAAGCCAAATCCAAATCCACTGCATTCTCGACCTCCCACTCCGACTTGTAAGTACGAAGGAATTTAGGACCTTGGAACCAAGAGACAACATCTAAACTCTGGGGATCCTGCCCCCTGGTGATTAAATCAGCTGGATTATCCAAACCTGAAATATGATGCCATTGATCTGGACTTGTCAACTGTCTAATCGTGCCCACTCTATTTGCAACATAGACATTGAACCTCCTACTCTCATTAAGGATGTATTGCAAAACTATCTTACTGTCCACCCAAAAGTAAGAACGTCCCAGATCAAGATCCAACTCAGACCTCAGAAAATCATCCATTCTTGCTGCCATAACCGCTGCCTGTAACTCCAACCTGGGAATACTAAGGGATTTAAGAGGGGCTACTTTACCCTTACTTATCACCAAAGAAGTGGAAATTTCACCAAATTTGTTGAGGCAACGAAGATATGAACAACAGCCTAGCGCCTTTTCGCTAGCATCACTGAAGTGATGTAGCTCTAAGACACCATCATCAAACCTTGTAGGCTTTATGCACCTGGGAATTCGGAAATCCTTCAAATGTTGAAGACCATGAATCCAAACTAACCATCTGTTGAGAACGTCTTGAGGCACAACGGAATCCCAATCCAACTTCAAACGAGTGACATCTTGAAACAAGATTTTTCCAGTGACCACAACAGGAATGATGAGACCCAAGGGATCAAAGATAGAAGCTACAGTGCTAAGCATCAATCTCCTAGTCACAGGAACATTGTCGTCAAATTTCACACTGAAAGAAAACATGTCAGACTCAAAATTCCACTTAGTACCTAAGACTTTACTATCCATTTCCGAAGTCAACTCTTTTGCTTCCTTCGCTCTGTGATCAACAGGAATTTGTGACAAGATTTCAGGATCGTTGACAATGAATTTGGTCAAATTGAATCCACCTTTTCTCAGAACATCACGAGTCTGCTCTATCACCAAAATGGCGTCATCCCTAGATTGAACAGACCTTAGACAGTCGTCTACGTAAAATGAACGTCGAACCGTGTCCTGTACAATGAGATCAACATCTTCAGAAAGATCCAAACTATGTTGCAATGCAAACGCTGAACTGCTTGAACACCAAATACCACCAAACAAGTGTCTAGTCATTCTGTAATGGACAATGTCTCCCTGCACATCGTACCATAAGAACCGTAGAGCGTCCCGATCCTTCGGAGGAATGAGAATTTGATTATACATCGCTTCAATATCTGCCTGGATTGCATAAGCATGTTGACGAAATCTCAATATGACATTCAACAGACGATTGTTCAAATCGGGACCCTGAAGACATTTGTCATTAAGTGACTCGCCATGAAACTTGGATGCACAATCGAAAACCAAACGAACCTTGTCCGGTTTTTTGTCGGACACCACTGCATGATGGGGCAGATACCAAACACCAATCATCTTCTTGACATCCCAAAGAGGCACGACCTCAGCATATGAACAATCCAAAAGTTTGACCACTTCATCATTGTAACGAGACTTCAAACCACGTTTTCCTGACATTTAAAGACTGCAAGCGAGACTGAGCTACAGCAAGATTGTTTGGTAACTGAACATTGTCTTTCCACGGGATAGGTATTTCGAAATGTCCATCAACCACCTTCATTTCTTTGTTCCACAGATCGATCACCTGCTTATCATCAACCGAATAAGAAAGACAATCATTGACCAATCCTTCATTTTCTACACTCCAAAGACTCTGGACTTGACTCTCAAGTGGACTATTGCAGATAAAATGAGAGGTAACACGCTTCGACACTTGACCACCAACTTGACTAGGTCCATTAACAGTCCAACCTAACACAGTCCTACAAGCAAAAGGTTCTCCAGACTTCCCAACTCTGGTTTCAAGAGGAATGAGCAATTCAGCATGATCTTGACCAATTAACAAATCTACAAAATCATCACACTTTGTGAAAGAAAGACCCTTCAAATGGGAGTAACATTCAAGTTGAGCAGTGCGACGAGAGGAGATTGGAATTTTGTCTACAACAATGACATTATGCAATTTTACATGTGAATTCTGATCATGAGAACAAAGATCGAGATCTACCATCTGAGAATTCTTTTGCTCATTAGAAACACTCAATGTATTCAGGTTGTAAGAAACTGTTTTACCACGAATCTGCAATGCATTCACCAATGATCGCGAACAGAATGTACCACTGGAAGCTGTATCTAAGAGAGCACATGTGTCTATCTGATCATTAACCTTGACATCAACCACAGGTAAGTACACATCAATTCCGACATTTACACTTGCATTTACATGATCAACAGATTGAGTATCAGACACATGTATAAACTTGGTGTGGCGTTTTCCACAACCTGGTACTGAACACACACTCTCCTTTCTACATTTTTCAGTGGGATGATTATTGTACAAACAGTTGTGACAAAGTTTATGCTCATTTACCACTTTCAAGCGTTCATGAGGTTTCAAGCGCTTAAATTCTTCACAGTAGAATAACTTGTGTTCCAATCCACACAGAACACATTTAAACCTTTTTCCACTGCCGAACGAATGAGGTTCCGACTTTGATGCGAATGCAAATTGGGCTTTCTTGGAGGATTTATCTTCGACGTGGACTTTCGTTTTGTCAGTTCGATCATTGAGACGAATCGCACTGAAAACGGGGTCATTGGCCTGCTTTGCTCCCTTCGAAATGAAGTCGATAACGGACTTGAAGTCTGGGTAGTCCCCAGAAGATTCCAATAACGCTGCACCTTTATCTTTCCATCTAGAACACATGTAAGTTGGCAGGCGATTGATGATACTGACAATGAATTGCTGGCTTTCAATTTCTTTCAATTTATCCATTTGTGACAAAATTGTGTAACAATGTGAAAGCTCATCCGCGAGGTCTTGAAGCTCATCTTTAGATCGCACTTGTTTTCCCCCACGAACATTATCCACGAGCCTGTTTGTAATGACATGATCATTCCCAAATCTGGTCTTGAGAATTTTTCTAGCTTCATCATACCCTGTATCACCAGACATCAAAGTACATGGCTTAATCGCTTGTTTCGCCTTACCAGAAGTGTGAAGAAGAAGTTGCTGCAATTTTGTACGTTTATCTTCCATGACCTTGTCTACGCATTCATCAAAATTAGATATGAAGCTATGATATTCTAGAGGATCACCCGTGAAGGTTTCAGGCTTAGCATTAGACAGACTCATCATGTGAAAGAGATTCTTCTGCACCTGCATGATATCAGAGGACGCTTCAGTCTTTACATTAGAGGCATCACTGTCATTTAATTTAAAATCAGAAGCATTGTCCCTTAACCATTTCTTAAATCTCAACATTGCCTGAGTATAATTACTTTCAACGTCAGCGAAATACTTGTCACTTGCCTCTTCATCGTCAATATTCTCCTGAAGGGTGTGATATGAGTCATGAGCTGTTTCGAAACGAGCGAAAACTTCCTTCAGCTCCCCCACTTTCTCTTTCACTGCATTGATGTCTTCTTCCGCGATAAGACGGTCGATACGATTTATAGCCCTGGTTACGGCTGCCTTTCTTTGCTGGCGAGCTAACTTCTCTCCGTCCATGTTGATGACGATGATTGGATGTTACTGGCCGGTTGTTGTATCCTTATTACTGGCCGGTTGTTGTATCCTTATTACTGTTGGCGTGTGCCCATAGAGATGACAACTTAGGTGTAGATTGATGCACTTTATTAACTCAGCATACAAAGTAGCTGCTGGTAATCTGAAATTTACATAATAAATCACCATAAATACGTTTTATAAAAAATAAGAAATAATGACAAAAGATTATGTGATGAACACTCAAAATTGATAAGTAAAAGACTCATAAAGCCATTACAATTAATCATGCTCAAAATACATGTAAAGAGAAGAGCAGATAAAATTATATAGTTTGTATAACCAAAAGTTATTTATAAACATCATTGGCTGGCTGGTAATTAATATAATTTAGTTTCTCCCAAAGAACCATTCACATGAAAGAACAATAAACCAATAAAATAAAATACATAAGCATGGAAACTTACAAGGATGTGCAACAGCCTTAGCATGTACATACATCTGGGCACAGCCAGGAAATTGACCCTTTCACAAACTCATTATTCTAAAATACAATAGAAATACAATCTATTAGAACACAGTAGAAAGTGGATTGAAATTCACTATATAATAAACTATTTCTATAAATCTGTATATTAAATATATTTCTATAAATTTATGCAAGATTGGATTAAAATAATTAATTTAACATACCTTTGACATGTGTAGCTTTTAGATGGATTTCCCATCTTGACAGTTCAAATGACTATTTTCAAGTGAATTTACAGCTCTATAATTTAGCATTAGGACTATGTTTCCTGATATCAAAAACTGTGAATAACCTCACCAGAAGACAGAAACTAAAGACTCTACAGCTTATTTTGACAGTTATATTGAACTGTTGTTTGGCAAATTCTCACAATAGTACAGCAAATACAATCAATGATCAATGACTGAAATATACAAAGTAAATTGAATTATAAAAATTATAAAAATTGTATTTTAAATTCAACAGGTAGAAAGTTTCGGATAATAATGACAAAATTTTTGGGATGATCTGCTTCGAAGGTCAAGTATGCAGCTGGGTTGCCAAGTGGCGTAGGTGCCCGCCTGCTCCGCTGAAGGTCTTTGCCTGCATGGGTTCACACCTTCGGGTGGGGAACCCACAATTTGCAGTGGACCTTCGTGAGCAAAATACCAACTGGAGGTCATTTGGATGAGACATAAAATTGGTGGCCCCCTGTATCAGTGTAAAAGAGCCCTTACATGGTAAGTGTGTAACACGCTGAGGACTAACTCACTTTCTGCCATCTCTTCAATCAACCCTCGTGAGCACCTAGCATGGGCTTAGTGGGCTACATTACCATATCTATCTCTCCGTCTATCTATCTATCCATCCATCTATCTATCTTCCGACTTAAAAATAAATGATTAGATTTGATTTGATTTGGATCTTAGCAGTAATCACCTGTTATCCATTGCAGTAATTTTACAAACCATGAGGAGCCTTCTGCAGCCTTGAAGGTCTCTCTGTATTCCAACACTCATCCGCTTCACATGAGGATGTTTTCACAGAAAATACATATGCTGTCCACAATAAACAAATGGCCATCAATTCTCCTCTGTCCCTTGTTGTTGCCGTGCATTTTAAAGGGAATCTCTTGCATCAATACATCTTGAAAGTGCTTTGTCTTATAAGACATCCTGTTTTCCGGAAAACAGGAGATAATCTAAAGAATATCTTCCTGCACATTGTGGGCAGTTCAAGCTTTAAAGACTGAGTTCCATCTTTGCTTATGTTGAAAGGAAGTTAGGAAAGTTCTGAAGAAGTTTTTGGGAATCTGAAAGAAAGTTTGTCTTGCAATTAAAAAAGTAATTGCTGACAGAAGAAGACATCAAAAGAGACAACTAAAATTTAATGAGTCCGGCTTCTTCCTCTCAGGGACCCAGGTTAAAAATCCAAGATGAGGGGCTCTTTGTATGGGAAATGAGCACGCATCATTAAAATACTTCCGCTACTAAGAATTTCAAGATGTTGCTGTGAATGATGGGGGTTGCCCTGAGGTGCTTCATTTTCGAAGACTCACCATAAATTTCGTGTCTGCATTGCAGTACATGATTGAGAGTATCTATATACAATGCAATTCAATAACAGTCTATCTATCTATCTTCGCTTTTCTGCCCTCATACCGAATGACACAAAACACTACTCGTAATTATGTCCTATATCCAGCAAACACACCATTGTTTTTCTTGACACATTTTTAGCGGATGGTATTCCTTCCTAATCACTCGAGTGCAGTGCTGCAACACTTGCCATAATTAGCCTAATTTAGGCTAATTAGGCTAGGGCGTTGATCATGCCTGACCTACTTTCAGCGAACAATCAATCACGTCAGCTGTTGAACAATAGAGGACACATTTACTTGTAGGTTTATCTGGACACGGACTTATAAGGACTGCAGGTTGAAGAAAAGTGCAGTCCCTGATCCAATTTCTTGTAATGTCAGGATTTTCAAATCTGTATTCCCTGCATCAGTCTCAATGCTTGGCAAGTCGAAGATTCCTCAAGACTTAGTGTGTTATGCTGATAGCTCAAGCTGTCTCTGTCACTCAACCCTTTTGAGTGCCCCAGGACTGGGCTAGAGGGATAGAGTGTAACAGTTACAATACATGTATCTATCTATCTGTCTGTCTGCCTGTCTGTCAGTCATTAGTCCCTGTAACCTATTGACTTTGATATTGTGCATACCCGCCTGTAAATTAGTGAAACATGTGATATTTGCCACTGGTTCAATGCTCTGCATGCTCAACCAAACTGCTTGTGGAAATATACTTATCGGATAAAAAGAAAACATATCGGGCCATAAAGAACGATATTTAAGGCAAGTGGGATACAAATGGCTGCAAATTTTCTTTTCTCTACCAAAAACATTGATAAGTAAGTGAAACCCACTGCCAATTTGATTTCAATGAAGGCTTTCTTGAAGATATTGATTATAAATGATCCAAATTCAAATCACATAATATGCACATTTCAGAAGCTACAGAAGCATGCAAAAACAGTGTTCTTAAAAAGATTTTGCTGCATATTTAATCTTTTTTGCAGCTCTTCTGACTATTTGTCAAGGAAATCACACCCTTTGAAAACCCCAATCCTGTTAACTCCCATTATCTAGATTTATCTGCTATTGCAAGATTCCACTCTTGTTAACTGTTGGGTGAATTTGTTGGTTTTCCACTTGAAAAACGTAGTGGCGAGACCGCTTGCATTTTTCGCATTTATCAAGAAAGAATTAGGGGAAAAAACATTGTAAGACAATTGTCCTTACTTGAAGTGAAATCGAATGCATACTCTGCATGCACATATGTATGGGATTTATAGGTCTTTAGCACCACCAAAAAGCTAATTTCTCAGGCACCAGTGATTGTGTTTATCAGGAAAGTAATTCATAACTGTTTAATTATTATGTTCTGTGTACTAGCCCTGGTAGCTAAAGTTTGTCTGTTGTAACCTGCTTCCAACTTAAATCAAAGTTATTTAAAATTTTGATTTGATTTGATTGGATCATAGCAGTAATCACAAATTCAGTATTTTCGCAAACAATATAGAGCCTTGCAGCCTTAAAGGTCATTCTGTATTCAAAACCCACTTTCGTTTCACATGAGGATGTTTTCACAGAAAATACATACGCCATCCACGATAAACAAATGACCATCAATTCTCCTCTGTCCCTTGTTGTTGCCATGCATTTGAAAGGGCATCTCTTGCATCAATACATCTTGAAAGTGCTCTGTCTTATAAGACATCCTGCTTGCCGGAAAACAGGGGATAATCTAAAGACTGTCTTCCTGCACATGGTGGGCAGTTCAGGCTTTAAAGACTGAGTTTCATCTTTGTTTATGTTGAAAGGAAGTTAGGAAAGTTCAAAAGATGTTTTTGGGAATCTGAAAGAAAGTTTGTTTGCAATTAAAAAGTAATTGCTGACAGAAGAAGACATCAAAAGAGACAACCAAAATTTAATGAGGGAGGCTTCTTCCTCTCTGGGACCCAGGTTCAAATCCAAGATGAGGCGCTCTTTGTATGGGCAATGATCATGCATCATTAAAATACTTCGGATACTAAGAATTTCAAAGATATTGTAAATAATGGGAGCCTATTTCCCCTGAAAATATCTATCTGTTTGAGAAGGGGATCAGCTCCGTTGATATTGCCCTGGGCAATTATACTGTGTCCTGGGTTCGATTCCAGCTGCTGAGATGCAGCTGGAGCTATGTCGGACAGTTTAATCATCATAATAAAGACATTCACCACATTGCTGTGTCCTCTGTAACGTCCAAATAGATAAATAGAAAGATAATTTATTTGCTTACTTGAGTGCATGAGTACAGGTCATAACAAAAAGCCATACCTAAAGTTATGTAACTTTCTATCTGTCGGTCTATATATTTTTCTATTTGTTAATATATGTAAATGTATCTAGCTAGGTTTCCCTGAGGCCTAATGATCGTGTGTGCTGTTTTGCCCTACCACTAGTTGTGATTGTGAGGTCGTGGGTTTGACTCACAGTCCTGGAACTGGTCCGAGCCCATGAGACATTAAATGGAGGCGGGTTGTTTCTAGTGTTCTGTGCTGGAGCACCTGAAAGGCACTGGACATATAAGAATAAATATGGTATGTGCCAGACTTCCAGTCTGATCATTGCATGGCAGTCTGATCATTGCATGGCAGTCACCAAATCTGGGGAATGCTTCAACATGAACATCATGGTCAATGTTCCCCATGGGCACCGATCTGGCTGCCCTGAAGTGTGTCATTGTCCAAGATTCACCATGAATTTCATGCCTGTATTGCAGTACATGACTGAGAGTATGTATAATCCTATAACACATGTATAGCCAATCTAAAAATATGCATGTATCGCTATCTTCTTTTTATCTGCACTCATACCGACTGCAGTACAAAACACCACTTGTTATCGTTATTATTTCCTCTATACTGAGAACATGCCATTGTTTTTCTTGTCACATTTTTAGCGGATGGTATTCCTTCCTAATCACCTGATTGCACTGCTGCAACACTTGCCTTAAGTAGCCCAATTAAGGCTAATTAGGCCAGGGCGTTAATCATGCCTGACCTACTTTCAGCTAACAGTCAATCACGTCAGCCGTTGAACAATAGAGTGCATATTTAGATATATCAAGATACAGTTAGGATTGAGGTTTTGCATATTGTGCAGCCCCTGATCCAAGTGATTATTGTGACGTCCACTTTTAAAATTTGTATTCCATTCATAAGTCTCAATGCTCGGCAAGTCGAAGATTCCTCAAGTGTGTTATGTTGATGGGTCAAGCTGTCTCTCTCACTCAACCCTTTTGAGTGACCCAGGACTGGGCCAGAGGGCTAGAGCCTAGCAGTTACCATACCTATCTATCTGTCTGTATGTCTGTCTGTCAATCATTAGTCCCTGTAACCTATTTACTTTGATATTGTGCGTACGCGCCTGTAAATTAGAGAAACATGTGATGTTTTGCCACTGGTTCAATGCTCTGCATGCTCAACCAAACTGCTTGTGGAAGTAAGTATACTCATCGGTTAAGAAGAAAACATATCGGGCCATAAAGAACGATATTTTAGGCAAGTGGGATACAATTGGCGGCAAATTTTCTTCTCTCTACCAAAAACATTGATAAGTAAGTGAAACTCATGGCCAATGCAACTTCAATGAAGGCTTTGCTGAAGAGATTGATTATAAATAATCCAAATTCAAATCACATAATATGCAGATTTCAAAAGCTACAGAAGCATGCAAAATCAGAACTCTTAAAAAGATTTTGCTGCATATTTCACTTTTTTGCAGCTGTTCTGACTATTCATCAAGGCAATCACACCCTTTGAAACCCCCAATCCTGTTAACTCCCATTATCTAGATTTATCTGCTATTGCAAGATTCAACTCTTGTTAACTGTTGGGTGAATTTGTTGGTTTTCCACTTGAAAAACGTAGTGGCAAGACCGCTTGCATATTTCTCATTTATCAAGAAAGAATTAGGGGAAAAAACACATCAATGTAAGACAATTGTCCTTACTTGTAATGAAATCGAATGCATACTCTGCATGCACATAATTATGTACGCGGATTTATAGGTCTTTACCACCACCAAAAGCTAGTTTCTCAGGCACCATTGATTGTGTTTACAGGATAGTAAATCATAACTGTTCGATTATTATGTTCTGTGTACTAGCCCTGGTAGATAAAGTTTGTCTGTTGTAACCTGCTTCCAACTTAAACCAAAGTTATTTTAAATTTAGATTTGATTTGATTTCATAGCAGTAATCACAAATTCAGTATTTTCGCAAACAATATAGAGCCTTACAGCTTTAAAGGTCATTCTGAATTCCAAACCCACTTCCACTTCACATGAGGATGTTTTCACAGAAAATACATTCGCTGTCCACGATAAACAAATGGCCATCAATTCTACTCCGTCCCTTGTTGTTGCCATGCATTTTAAAGGGCATGTCTTGCATCAATACATCTTGAAAGTGCTCTGTCTTACAAGACATCCTGTTTGCCGGAAAGAGGAGATAATCTAAAGACTATCTTCCTGCACATGGTGGCAGTTCAGGCTTTAAAGACTGAGTTTCATCTTTGCTTATGTTGAAAGGAAGTTAAGAAACTTCTGAAGAAGTTTTTGGGAATCTGAAAGAAAGTTTGTATTGCAATTAAAAAGTAATTGCTGTCAGAAGAAGACATCAAAAGAGACAACTAAAATTTAATGAGTCTGGCTTCTTCCTCTCAGGGACCCAGGTTAAAAATCCCAGATGAGGCACTCTTTGTATGAGCAAATGAGCATGCATCATTAAAATACTTCCGCTACTAAGAATTTCAAGATGTTGTTGTGAATGATGGGGCTGCCCTGAGGTGCATCATTTTCGAAGACTCACCATAAATTTTGTGTCTGCATTGCAGGACACGACTGAGATTATCTATATAGAATGCAATTCAATAACAGTCTATCTATCTATCTTCGTTTTACTGCCCACATTCCGAATGTGATACAAAACACTACTAGTAATTATGTCCTATATCCAGCAAACACACCATTGTTTTTCTTGGCACATTTTTAGCGGATGGTATTCCTTCTTAATCACCCGAGTGCACTGCTGCAACACTTGCCTTAGTTAGCCCAATTTAGGCTAATTAGGCCAGGGCGTTAATCATGCCTGACCTACTTTCAGTGAACAATCAATCACGTCAGCTGTTGAACAATAGAGGACACATTTACATGTAGGTTTATCCAGACACGGAGCTGTAAGGACTGCAGGTTGTAGAAAAGTGCAGTCCCTGATCCTAGTTCGTAATGTCAGGATTTTCAAATCTGTATTCCCTGCATCAGTCTCAATGATTGATAAGTTGATGATTACTCAAATGTGTCATGTTATATCTCTTGCACTCAAACATTTTGAGTGCCCCTGGGCTGGACTAAATGGCTAGAAGGTTACAGTTACCATACATGTATCATTCTATCTGTCTGTTTGTCAATCATTAATCCCTGTTACCTGTATACTTTGATATTGTGCATACCCGCCTGTAATTGGATGATGCAGTGTCTACGAGTTGGTTATTTCATTTTATTTTGTGTCTACGAGTAGGTAATGGCTTTTCTAAGTGAAAATGCCGTGTCTACGACTTGGGGGATAGCTCTGAAATATGTCTACCACTTGGCGTGTCTACGACTTGACTTGTATTCGTAAATTAGTGAAACATGTGACTTTTGCCATTGGGTCAATGCTATGCATGCTCAACCGAACTGCTCATGGATGCAAGGATACTCATCTGATAAGAAGTAAACATACGGGGTCATACAGAACAACATTTGAGGCAAGTGGGAAACAAGCTGACCAAATTTCTTTGCTCTGCCAACAGTTACACATGGGTCCAAATCATCAAGCAAGTGAAACCCAAAGCAATTGCAATTTCATTAAAGACTTTGCTGAAGTGACTGATTATAAGTAATCCAAATTCAAATCACATCTATCAGAAGCTCCAAAAGCATGCAAAAATGTGGCTCTCAAAAGCATCTTACGTATTGGTTGACAAAATTGCGTTTTCTCCTTTTTTTTTTCTGCTCGACTGACTATTTGTCAAGGCAGTCACACCCCTTCAAAACCCCAATCCTCTTAACTCCCATTATCCAGATTTATCCTCCATTGCAAGATTCCAGTCATGTATAATGTTGGGTGAATTTGTTGGTTTTCCACTTGAAAAACTGAGTGGCAAGCCCCCTTGAATATTTCTAATGTATTAAGAAAGAAGTCAGGAAAAATCATTGCAAGACTATCATCCTTGCTTACTTGTAAATGAAATTGAATGCATACTCTGCGCGCAGATTTATGGGTCTTTTCGCACTTATAATCATTTGAAAGTCAGATGGATTAATTAACTTGCTTAAAGTATTATCTCCTCATCTCAAGAGTCCAGTTCAGGAAAACAAGCTGACTATTCATGTCATCTATTGTCTTCTGTGTAAATCCTGGTTCAGCCAGGTGGCCGGTGGTCATCCAGTGTTACTGGAGGGGGGGGGGAAGAGCACTTTCCCATTATTTTCCCCTTGCTACATCTTTCAGGCCAGCGGTGTTTTCCTAAAGTCTTATGTTGACGATTTCAGCTGCGGCCTGCGAGACATATCCGTTTATTCCCTGCGTCCTTGCCATGCATTTTGTCAAGATCATTATCTTAATCTATCTACTCAAGTTATTTATTTCTTAACAGATTTCACTTCTGTGAATTTAAGGGAGTGTAGAGTATAATGGAGAGAGTCAATGTCGAAACATTTTTACCAGAAATGTTACACATCAACCTTCACACAGAAAGCAATACCTCCACTGCTCCCCAGAGCCAGTAGGGGCGCTGGCAGTAGCAGCAAGCCATTGCTTTCACACAGACAGTTCTTGTTTCAGTTTCATGAGCCATCCACATGCAGCTCTTGATCCCTGTATTGAAAAATATTAAATTCTTTGCTATTTACAGTGTGTGAAGTAAAAGTGTTTGTTTTCATTTGGATTTTCATATAAACATGCCTCTGTAAAGTTCTGGATATCTTCCTATTTAGATGGGTTCACCAATCCACATTTTAGTGACTTTTTAATTCATTTTTGACGCAGTTACAAAAATAAATTGGCTGGATAGCTTCCAAAAAATGCCTTATTGGTGCTGTTTGACAGAAGTGTATACATTTTAAGCCTTGTTTTATGCTATTTAAAATTTAATGGATATTTATTAGAATTAATAGAAGATAAAAATATAGACCAGCTGTTGGGAGATTTGTGTGATAAAGCACAATGGCTCAAAATGTTAACACTCATGGATTATGAAGAAAAAGTGTGTGATTCTTGAAAGGAATATAAATTTTTTGGTATAATTTTCTGTGTGATAACAACAAGACTAAACATTGTAAACTGTGTGCAACTTTTCGGATTATGGACTTGGACTTAATTGGTGTTGTGTGGACTTGTCAGACCGTGGAACTGTGAGTGTAACTTCAGAACTTCAGTTTGAGATATTTGTAATGAACTTCGTGACTTAACTGTGTTGTGTGGTGGTGTAAAGTGACTTTGACTGACTTTATCAATTTGGAATTTATGTGAGTACGAATAAAAGAAGAGGATATAACGTTGAACAGCCGGTATGTCAATTTTTTATTTTATGCCAAGTAGTTGATTCAGACGGGGTTGTTGAGGGAGTGTGCTTTTTTTATTGGCATTTGAGGGTCTGTGTCGTCTCGCATTTTATTCAAAATGCTACTTTTAATCTGATAGGTCTGGGGTGGGGGATCTGCCATTGGTGTCTTAATTGTTTAAGATATGAAAGAAAACGCAAAGAAAAAACAGAAAGAGATATCCAGACAACAGGTGTAACTGTTTTGCATTCAAGTTGTCACATTTATAACCAATGAATTGTAAAATGTGACAATCCCTGTGTGATTATAATTTTGTTTTATTTTTTTATTTTTCAAGATGCATATAAGGTTTAAATACATCCACTTCAGAATCAACAAATAATTCATACTTTAATATATTGTTTATAAATGTATAGTGTACATTTTGAATCTGATATGATAATACTTAAACTGCACTTGCAGTGTGATATGGCAATCTAGTGTCTAGAATTTAGATATTTCACATCCCACATGAATTCATATATATGTCTAGATGGCCCTTTCAGTATTGCCTTTCTCACATAATTGACATGAAAATGTCAGAAGTGATAGGTAGTCATTTTAATATAATTAAATCATGTTATGGTGAAATATATGATTTTACAGTATATGTTACAGAAAAAAAAACAGGCATAATAATGTCATGAGTGTATTGTTTGTTACGGGTACACAAACTGAAATCCATAACGCATATATATATTCAAACATTTCTTTGAAATGAGAAAGGAT
This sequence comes from Platynereis dumerilii, assembly GCA_026936325.1. Classification (NCBI taxonomy): domain Eukaryota; kingdom Metazoa; phylum Annelida; class Polychaeta; order Phyllodocida; family Nereididae; genus Platynereis; species Platynereis dumerilii. Next base: position 103,136 of record JAPTHN010000151.1, read on the forward strand.
GGATGCGACTTAAGTTACATTTAAAGCAGAAATAGGATTTTTATATGATTGTGTGACAATTGTTCTTCATTATAACAAAATCGTGATATGTTTGCCTTAGAAAACCTATTTCATATGTGGCTCTCGACCGTTATAAAGGATACAGCATTGAGGAGTTTTCCATGCCATGAAAATAATAATTTCAGGGAAAACTCCAGTAGCGTAAATTCCTATGGGGCTGGTGGGGCAGATGCCCCAACACTTTTTTGCAGAAAAGGGCTAAAAATATTCATAGCTTTCCATGCAAAAATTTCTAAGAAGTTGTCAATGCCCTTTATTTTGAAAATGACGCCACTGGAAAACTTCGATGTAATTATCAATTTGAGTGCAAATGTTATAGCCGGACGCTCACAAGGGTTGAATGATTAGATGTCAGGTAGAGCAACTGTCCTCAACTTGAATATGTTATCTATGTACTCAAATGGAGGAATCGTTTACTTGCTCAGCATTGAACTGGCAATTTGTTCTTGAAAGTACGCTGAATATGTAAAAAATTTTCACGCACCGTGTTTGAATCCTTGTTTTCATAAACCTTCAGTGGAGCGGACTTGCTAAATAGGTGGATGGGAAACTAGACAGAAAACGTAATGGAAACCTGGATTGACTGCTAGATAGACAGAGCTCTAGATGACTGCCAGACTGATGAACAAAAGAAAACCGAAGTCCTATGTGGCAGGCAGCCATAAATTGTGCAGTTTAATAAAATCCGCAAAATTTTTCAAGAAAATGTATTTGTCTGCACTGTTACAATAGGTCTACCTATTTTACAAAAATGCCTGAATCCAAAAGACTGTGGTGAAAAATGTTCTCGCTTCAGATGTTTGTATCTTGTAAATACATAAACGGTCAATCTACATAAGTTTTTCTCTGGGTTTTTTGCTTTCTCTAAGTAGCCACAGGTTGGAATGAGATTACAGTCCTCTTTATCTGCCAGATTTGTGGAGGAAAAATGCGTAGTGGGAAAAGCAACTGTCCCATCCAGCCCCTCGCCATAAATAATTCAGAATGTGGATGTCCCATTTTTTGGAGAAAAGAGGGGTTTATAGAATTACCGATGATAGCGTACTTAATGTTTCACACAAAAACCTCAGTGACCTTCGTAGTTTGTAGATACAGATTGCTTTGAACAACAGTAAAAAATAAATTTAGTAGAATCCTGCTCCCAGGATAGGGATTAGGAAGGGACGAGAGGGTTATTTTTTGCGAAAACAATCTTATGGAAATGCTCAAGCTGTTGAACTTCCCCTTAATCTTGTTGTAGTGTATTTTAAAAATCAGATGTAAATGCTGTGTAGCCAAACATTTGTATAAGAAAAAAGATAATATTAAAACGGACTAGTTTATGTCTTGAAGAGTTTTCCTGCTTCAAAAAACAGAAATCTTGTAAAAAAATGAAAATCTGCCAGTAGAACTAAAGATCTGACTCAAAAGGGTTATAATTGTAAGTAAAAAATAATACATTGTAACTCAAATACATGGTTGACTCGAAGCTTACTCAATTAGCAAATTATCCTCCTTCTCTTATTTCTCTCAGTACAAATCTGCTCTAAAAACACAAGTTCCATAATTTAAAGCAACACATGTTTTGGAAATGCCCGCGAAACCATTTAATGTTAAAATGCATTCGTAAAGCTTGAACGTGTGCCTCACAGATACTTGAATTCAAACACATCCTCATGTTTCCCCTGCGCCGAAAGCTCTCAATTTCCAAAATCCAAATGTCTGGACTCAAAATTCACAAAAAGGCTGATTTATGAGGGCTTTCGGTGGTTAAATTTGCTAATTTTTGAAGTGGGCTAATGTGCAGCAAATATTTAATTTGGGAGCTACTTTTCAAATTTGCGTATGATGGTCTGGTATACAAAGCATTTATTGTTGCCTTTTTTTTTGCAGCTTAATATTGGTAATCACTGGGTAATGATATCTTGCATGTTTTGTCCTCAGTTGGTCATGGCTGCGCCACGAATCGCTGGTCAGATAAGGCAAGGTGATATTACAACAGAGGGTCTTATAATGCACGGACCACTGTAGTTAGATTCAAGCTTTTTCAAAACGAAAGTAGTAAAGCATTTTCTTCTTACTGATGGATTCAAACAAGCGCACAAATGTGACCTCACAGGTTAACTAAAATGGAAAATGAAGAATTAAACTAAAATTCCACAAGTGGTGTAAAGGTATTGAAAGCAATGTGTTGTACAAATGATAAGAGGGTTAGAAACACTGAACTCAAGGGTCCAGAACTATGTTTAGAGCAATTGTCAGCAATACGATAGCTAAGCCAAGTTACATTTGATAAATGTTTTTAAGCTAATTCTGATGCTTCAGTTTGGCCTTGAACCATGTACTGTGCTGTTCAAAGCAATATACAGAAAGACCCATATATGCTTCACCCAATACCCTGTTGAATGCGTGTTGAAGTCAATTGGTCAATCCCAGACAAAGGTTAAACCCCAAAAGGCAAAAACGAATCTTTTTATTACAAAGGTTAAAGCACAAAAGGCAACAATGAATCACAAATAACTGGACTCTGTTTGGAGCTATTGCCAACAACACCATAGTTAGTTACATTTGAGAACCATTTTTTTGCTCAAGATCCTATTTCCAGTCTGGTTGTAATTGCTGGAAAAATACAAATACAGCATTACAGCACCAAGTAAAACTCAGACTAGCAATAGTAGTTATTGCAGAAATATGTTCCTTATAATTTAGTTCAGCCACTTTTAAGAGTTTCAAAAAAGTAGACTGAGAAACATTCACTGGCTTTAAATGACTGCTATTTTGGTGATGAACAAGAATTACATTCTAAAATATCTTCATGGTGTAATGCTATTCTCATTTTTCTCGCAATTTTATTACAGATGACTGAAATCCGCCATGTAGCCTTTTTTCAAGAATTTTTCCAATTGAGTATCATTTTACAGCAGGGAACCTGAACATGTTTTCCTCAATTGCATACTACAGTTGCACTCAAGAAGGACCTTGATATACTCCTTCCAGTCGGTTTCATGTTGCAGTCAATTGGTCAATCCCAGACAAAGGTTAAACCACCAAAGGCCACACTAAATCACAGAGAATTATGAGCTACTGAATAGTAGGGGTCACTTTCAAGGGCTGTCTACAAGTAGATTCTCCCAACATCACTGACTTATAGTGTTGTGTGTAGAGTCAGAGGCCATTGATTGCTGATTGAGAAAATAATCAGATTTAAATGTTTCATTATTGGCAAAATATGTGACTATTGCACTTTCTTCAACGAAATAGTATCATGGCCCGTGGCCGTATCCTTCCACAGTTTGACAATGGTTAATTTTCAAGTAAATCTGACCACTAATTTTTAGGAACTTGTTCTCTGACTACCATGTTGTCTATCTGAATAATGTTAGCTGCTTTGCTGTTGTAACTATTATAACAGTCTGAATGTAAAGCAGTTATGAAAATGCTTCACAGATAAAAGAGATTATGAATAGAGACAGCTTAAGTGCGTTCTCGATATTCGTTTAGAAATAACTTCAATATTCAGAAACTGAACCTGCTGTTATGGATCTCATCAATTGAGTCATAGTGCTCTGAAATGCCATTCAGCGAGACTTTGAATTAAATGCAACGAGGATTAAATTCTAATCGTAGAATGTTAGGAAAGCTCAGAGAAAGTCTTATGACATGCTTCCATTGATTACATCACAATAACTCCGACAAGAGATCCCCACATAATATTATCAGATAATACTAATCCAAGGAATTAGTTTTCCTTAATCGAATTGATAGTAGATAAGAGTAGTCTCTGTTTTTGTTTTATCTATTGAGAATTGAGGATTATTTTCTGCCTACGGACACTAAGGAGAAGAAAAGGTTGACCCGATAAATAATCATAACACAGAGAATAACAGTTTACCAAGACTGCAAAAGTTGCCCGAACTTTATCTGCTTGTGAAATATACATGCACATTTGCTCTTACTTCACAAAATACTCATCAAGGCTAGGTTTAAACAGCTTTAAAAGTATCCGTTGCATTTATTTGCAAGTGTCAGTCTAAATGCTTGTTAGTTGAATAATCTAGTGTCTGTATTTGTGTTAGATTATTGAGCAAATATTTCACTTTCTGATATGATTACATGCAGCTGAATTCACTGCTGAAATGTATATCCACTTTAAAATCTCCACAAAATTCAAACTTTATTTACTTACAATTGTATATAAAATTTCGATCTGATATGGTAATCCTTAACCTGTATACTTTAAGTATGACTTGGCAATCTCACTATAAATACTGCTCCAGAAGTATACAATTTAGATATTTCACATCCTACATGTATGTATGTATGTATGTTTATTTAAAGGAAACCAAATTCATATACATATTTCTAGATGGTCCTATCAGTATTGCCTTGCTTACATAATTGACATAAAAATGTCAGAAATGAAGGTAGTCATTTCAATATAATTAAGTCATGTTATGGTGATATAAGATATGATTTTAAATTATATGTTACAGAAAAATAACTCGGCAAAATAATATCATGAGCGTATTGTTTGCTTCGAGTATACAGACTGAAATCAATAATGTATATTTAAATGTTTCTTTGAAATAAGAAGGGATGGGTTAACCTGAATTTCATATAAATAGCAACGAATATTTGTGACAAATTGTTCTTCACTACAATATAATAGTGACATGTTTGCCGCAGAACAACCTAATTTTGTGTTTAGTTGGCTACCGTCAGTAGTTTTCCTTGATGGGAAATTATTTATTTCACATTACACCACATGTAATAATTTATTTTGAGTGCAAATAGGGGAGACCGGGGTAAGTTGTGCCATTTTTTGCGTCAACCTTAATCTTGCAATCTGAAAATCATACATGAAGATATAATACCTTGGCCAGAATCGACCAAAGTTTCAGGGCAGTCTGACCATTGGGAAGGTCATGGTAGGCATTTGAAAAAAGTAGGTCAAGTGGCACAACTTGCCCCGGTGCCCGGGTAAGTTGTGCCACATGACGGGGTAAGTTGTGCCGCTTAATTTATTCCAAAAAAATCATGCGTTTCACCCGTTTCTTCAGATAGACCATTTGTATCATGTTTTTAACATATGAATGACATGTTACATGAAACTAATCAGACATTTAAGAGCCATTTTATACACAAATCAAAAGACAGAATTTTTCATTGTTTAGAGGGTGGTATAACACTTTTAACACATGTTCCTTTCAATGTAAGTTCTTTCACAACATGTTTAGGCCTTGCGTAAAATAAAGACAAAACAAGATGAATAAAATATGAATTCCTATGTCATACCATTGACGCAACTCACCCTAATCAAAACAGCACAACTTACCCCAAATTGATTTTCTTGATGGGACTGGTTGTCAAAAATAAACAAACACTGCGAAATGAAATCTAACAAAAGAAATGTCTAGATATACCTCTTAACTCCATCCTACCCGAGGGACATCATCTTATTACGAATACCAAATGACTGAGAAACCAGAATATCAGTCCTCGGCACTTCAAGTTTTCAGCAACAAAATTGAATTTATGAGTGTAGCTTTTCATACCATTATATTTGGTAGTTTTTTTCTTGGTGCCTAATGATGTTGACCAAGTGGGTGCCTAATGATGTTGACCAAGTGGCATTGCCTTCTTTGGCCAGTTCTTCATTTGACCCCAACAGTGGGAGGAACAACTTACCCCTCGGCACAACTTACCCCGGTCTCCCCTACTATTATTACTTGGCACTCTTGAGGGTTGGATGATTAAATGGTAGGGAGAGCAGGAGTCCTCAACATGTTGCATGTTTATCCTGTACGAGGGTTGTCTTACTTATCAAGCACAGATACTGTTACAAGGAGCCGCCAATTTAAAGTCTTATATAAACTTCCTGTTGGGATTTTGCTCTTGAAGTTTCTGAAATTTAAAAAAATTGGTTTTCCACCAAGGTTGGAACCCTTGTTGGTGAAAAACTTCTGTGGATCAGGCCTATTGTACAGACAGCCAGACAGCTAGACAGAAAACCAGATGGGAAGATGGATAGTTAAATCGATAGTTGATGACAGTCAGACTGATGAACAAAAGAAAACTGAAGTCCTATGGCAGGCTGAAATGTGCCATTGATGTAATCTGCACTACCACATATGGCTTCTAAAACATACAAGAATTTTTTTTTGTCAGCTCTGTTAATGAAAAGGTCTGATGATTTTACAAAAACTATCAAAAGATAGTCTATAAGTTATTCCAATGACCCAAGAAATTTACAAATTTAGTTTCAGAATATTTTTCCTCCAATTAATCTAAATCCAGAAGACTGTGATGAAAACTGCTCAGATGCTTGTATCTTTCACAATACATAAACGGTAAATCTACTCAAGTTCTTCTCTGGGTTTTTTGCTTTCCTAAAGTAGCCAGAGGAAGAAATGAGATTACGTTCCTCTTTATCTGCCAGATTTGCGGAGGAAAATTGCGAAGTGGGAAAAGCAACTGTCCCATCCAGCCACTCGCCATCAATAATTCAGAATGTGGATGTCCCATCTGGCCGAGAAAGAGAGGGATTTATTCAATTACTTGTGATAACATACTTTAAAATGTATCACACAAACACCGAGTGCCCTTTGTAGTGTGTAGATACAGATTGCTTTGGCAACAGTAAAAAAAAAATTGTAAAATCCTGCTCCTAGGATGGGGATTAGGAAGGGACCAGAGAGCTCTTTTTTGCAAAAACAATCTTATGGAAATGCTCTAGGAGTTGGACTTTCCCTAAATCCTGTTACAGTACATTAAATCAGATGTAAATGTTGTTAGTCAAACATTTATTTAAGAATATAAAATGGAGTTGAAACAAATGTACTTGTTGTCTTATAGAGTCTTCCTTGGCTCTGAGGGCGTGGGTTCGAATCCCACCCCGGAACTCAATTTAGTCCGAGCCCATGGGACATTAAATGGAGGCGGGTTGTATCCAGTGTTCTATGCTGGGGCAACTGAAAGACCCTGGGCATCCCTGAATTAATAGGGTATGTACCAGACTCACAGTCTTCTCATCTCATCATCATACGGCGATCGCCTGCCTCGATATAGCCCACTAAGGTGCTGCAGAGGCGTAAAACACAAACAAACAAACAAACAATATAGAGTCTTCCTCCTCCAAAATTAAAAAAAATCAAAATCTTGTAAAAAGTGAACCTTATCAAGTAGAACTGTAGTTCTGACTCAAATGGTTATAATTATAAGTTAATAATTCAATGTAACTGAAATATATATATCATTTATTCGCGCATTGAACACAAGTATACAAGATACACGGTTGATGAAAAGCTTACTCAATTAATGAACTGTCTTTCTCTTATTTCTCGCAGTACAAATACGTTCCAAATGCAAAGGATCAACAACATTTCTTTTAATGTTTTAGAAGTGTGAATAAAAGGGCTCGCGAAACATCTGTTATTATAAACAGATATTCTTGTATCATTTTGAAACCATCAGAATCATTCTGTGCAACCGTTAAATGTAAATATGTTCATCCTATGATCAGCAAGGAGTTTTATCGCCTGAGAACTGTCGAGAAAGAAGAAAAGGAAAAACCTGAAAAACAAGGCCATGTAGTGAAATATGACAACGTGACTCGCACAGTTACCGTTGATGAAATAGTCATTGACTCTTTCAAACCCCAGTTTTTTTGAAGTGGGCGAATCACAGTTTAAAAATCCTGAGCCTTAATGTTCATGGATTTGGTTCTAAGCTTGAACACAGAAACTGCATCTCTTTCCTTAATGACTTTGATATTATTGCTCTAATGGAAGTTAAGACAGATCGCCCAATCTCTCTTCCTGGTTTCAAATGTGTTAGAAGCTCCATTATAAATGGAGAAGAACTGCGTGGAGGAGTCGCCATTTTGATAAAAACCTACATTTGGGATTCTGGTATTTCTGTTTCTACTTTTAAGGATCAAGTTTGGTTTGACTTGCACGTTTCCCCTGATCTTCGCTTTGGAGCCTGTTATGTTGCCCCTGTTGATTCGCCCTATTTTGACCGGAGGGCTTTTGCTATCATTCAAGAACAGTTAACTTGTCATTCTGGAAACATATTGATATTTGGAGATTTCAATGCTCGTATGCCCAAGCTTGATACTCTTGAAACAGATGGAGTTACTTACATGGACAATCCGGACTCTCGTGAAAATTCTCATGGGAGAGAACTTTTGAGTTTGTGTCATGATTTTGGATTATATCCATTGAACCATCTTGTTGCAAATGACTTGAACTTTCCTGGTGGTTTGACATTTAAGCAAGGTAACAATTGGATTTCCCAAATTGATTGGGCATTGGCCAAAAGATGTATGCTGAATTATACAGAGCATTTTGAGATTTTGCAAAGTATCCCCGTATCCACTGACCATGCTGCATTAACCGTCACTCTGAAATGCCCCACAGCACCGATGGACATCCTTGCTTCTAGAGCAGAAATGTTGTTACAGGATACTCTCCCAAAAGACCACAATGTGGCTGTTCCAATTCACTTTCAAAAGATTGACCAAGAAAAATTTATGTCGTTGCTCCCAGACGCTTTGGGGCTGTTACCTCACAATGACCAAGAAGTGCAAGAACTCTGTCAAAAGGTCACTGCCCTACTCCACAACACCTGCTTTCAAAGTAAAAAGAAGCCATCTACACATGCAAGCACAGTGAATGCTGAAACATCACTGGATCGTTGGAGGAACTTGCTTTCTATGAATGATTCGAAGCGCTTGTGGACTGCTATTGACTGGAATGGACAATTTAATACACCCACAAATAACCAATTGGCACCTACTGACAATGAATTCAAAGTGTACTTTGAACAGTTATTGTCTCCAGAAGATGTTGAAGACCTGCTTTTGCCAGTTTCAATTACATCATGTCCAGTGTTAGATGATCCAATTCAAGAGATGGAAGTTGATGGTATAATTCGTAAAATGTCACGAAACAAGTCTCCTGGGCCTGATGGAATCCCATCGGGGGTCTTAAGTCTTCTGCCCCTTCCCTGGATTTCTCTATTAACTTTCCTGATGAATGTGATATTCTTGGGTGATTACCCTACTGCCTGGTGCTATGCCAAATTATTCACCATTTACAAAAAAGGCCTGAGATCCCTGTGTTCAAACTACCGAGGGATTAGCATCTTGTCATGTCTCTGCAAGTTGTATGATGCCATTTTGAACTCAAGGTTTATCCTATGGTTTTCTCCAGATGTTCAGCAAGCTGGTGCTCAAGTTGGTCGAGGATGCATAGAGCAGATTATCACATTGATACTTTTCATTGATGTTGCTCGAAAGATGAAACAGCCTTTGTATGTGGTGTTTCTAGATTATGAAAAAGCCTACGACAAGGTGGACCGCTCTGTACTACTTCGCAAGCTCGCCAGATCTGGTTGTGGACAGACGTACTTAAATGCTATGTATCAGTCCTTGCGCTGCACCAAGAGTTTTATGGGAAATGCCATAATTGATGCCAAAACAGGTGTCCGTCAAGGTGGATCTACAAGTTGCTCACTGTTTACTTTTTACATAAATGACACCATCAGAGTACTGGATGCCTGTGAAAATGATGGCTTTTTGGGAAATGATCACATTCTTCTGCTGATGGATGACACCATCCTTCTTGCCACGAGCAGGGATAAAATGGATCACAAACTTTCATTGTTGTGTGCTGCTGCTGAAGAACTAAAAATGACATTGCACCCATCTAAGTCACAATTCTTATCAGTCAATTGTACGGATAAGCGTCCATTCAACATTGGAGGCATCACCATCAACCCAACGGAGGAGTATACTTACCTTGGTACTCCTGTCTCTAGCAAAGCAATTGCAGAGCAAATTCATGCGCACTTGCTTTCAAAAAAGAAACAATCTCGGAAGTTTAGTTCCTTTCTACGGAAGAACAACAGCGCTCCATTTATTGTGAAGCAGAAAGTATGGGATAGTGCTATGTGTAGCTCAGTACTTTATGGCAGTGAAAGTTGGCTTACTCATAACTTGAAAGGTGTGGCATCCATCTACAATTCTACATTGAAAGAACTGCTTGGTGTCCGCACGCAAACACCAAATGACTTGATTCATGCAGAACTTGGAGTGCTTCCTGTTCAGCTGAAAATCAAACAAAGACAAATGAACTTCTTAGAAAAGATTAAGCTGAGCCCTCACTATGCTCACAGTCCCATACGCAGAGCAATGGAACTGGCAAAATCCGTAAAGAGCCCCATGGGTAAATACATCAATGACCTTGAATCTCAAGCACAACATGGTCTACTACAGGACAACAATGGCACCTTGAACCGCATTAGAGAAGCAACTACCACAAAGGCTGTGACATACAGGTCCATCAACCCTCAGCTTTCTGTTCATCAGATCTACCGCGAAAAGGTTGTACCCGTGCAGGAAAACCACAGAATAGCTTTGACAAGATTTTGCTTGAGCAGTCATCGTCTCAAAATTGAGACTGGTCGCTGGTCTCGTATCCCGAGAGAACAGCGTCTTTGTGAATGTGAGGAGGACATCCAGACGGAGGCACATGTGGCCCTTACCTGTCCCTTGACTGAAGACTTAAGGTCTCAATTCCCAGACCTGAAGGTCACTTCTATGTGTGAACTGATGCAGAGCGATGACGTTCACCAATTGGCTAATTTCTGCTTTGATGTGTTGAACACTTATAAGTGATAAACAGAGGTGTCACACTAAACCTCTGCACTTGTATTAAAAATATAGTAAATTTTCAGTGACATTCTAGTACTCTCGTATAAGTTGAAGTATTACCCTACATTTCATGTGTTGTAAAGTATTAACTATTTAACGACCTGTCTATGTGAACATTCTTTTTTCACAAGTTATCATACACGTTATGTTTACTGTCACCTAATTTGTAATTTTAAAATGATTCATTCATGTCATTTCAAGACTGTATCTTTTTGTTAATTGGTCCTTTGGACAATAAACTACATACACATACATACATAAAACGCATTCACAAAGGATGAACTTGTTCCTCGCAGATACTTGAATTCAAATACTGCCTCATGTTTCCCCCATGCAGAAAGCTTCAGTTTCCGAAACCAAATGTCTGAAACCAAATTTGACAAAAAGGCTGATTTACAAGAGCTTTCAGTGGTTAACCATTTGCTTATATTTGGAACTGGGGTAATGCGCAGCAAATTTTAAAATTGTGAGTTATATTCGAAATTTGTGAATGATGGTCTGATCTGGAAAGCATCAATTTTAGTTTTTCAATTGATGATCTGAAAACGAATGCTTGTACTTTTAACAATTTTTACCTGTATAAGTTGTTATCCAGATGTTTAGAAAATGTTGTTGTCATTGAGTTATTGAGAAGTAAATGATATAGCTTCTGTCAATTACCGTTCCATGAATTTCTGACGGAATAATAATATACTTCATTTCACAACATGGGACAGTAAATGTCAGGGTAGTAATATTCATAGGTTATCTTCGGCTGATTTGGTGTTCTTACCCTGTATCTTTTCCTAAGTCTCTATATCCTACCAAAACTGTTTATGTCATTCACTTATATGCAAAAGTATTCCTTTTTGTGTACTTTCATGAAACGAAAGATTAGTTCCATGTTCTAGAAACCCCAGGTGTTTGCAAAACTCTCTCTTATCTTAACCCCAAACCAATCTCATGTTCAGCTGTTAAGCATGGCATTTTAAGGTGGACAGTACAAAAGTTAGATTCAGGCTTTTTCAAAAAGAAAGTAGTAAAGCATCTTCTTCTTACTGATAGATTTCAAACAAGCACATAAATGTGACCTCACAGGTTGCCTAAAATGGAAAATGAAGAATTAAACTAAAATTCCACAAGTGGTGTAAATGTATTGAAAGCAATGTGTTGTACAAATGATAAGAGGGTTAGAAACACTGAACTCAAGGGTCCAGAACTATGTTTAGAGCAATTGTTAACTATACGATAGCTAAGCCAAGTTACATTGATAAATGTTTTTTTTAGCGAATTCTGATCCCTGAGATTGGCCTTGAACCCTGTACTGTGCTGTTGAAAGTAATGTTTAGAAAGACCCATATGTACTTCACCCTCTACCCTGTTGATTGTGTGTTGTAGTCAATTGGTCAATCCCAGACAAAGGTTAAACTACAAAAGGCAACAATGAATCACAAATAACTGGACTGTGTTTGGAGCAATTGCCAACAATACCATACATTTGAGAATTTTTTTTTTACACTTGATCCTATTTCCAGTCTGGTTGTAATTGCTGTAAATGATTTGTTCTGTGCCTACAATAAATTCAAATACTACATTACAGCACCAAGTAAAACTCAGACTAGCAATAGTCCTTATAATTTAAGTTCAGCCACATTAAAGAGATTCAAATTAGAAGTAGACTGAGAAACATTCGCTGGCTTTAAATGATTGCTATTTGGTGATGAACATGAATTGCATGCTAAAATATCATTATGGTGTAATGTTATTCTAATTTTTCTCGCAATTTCATTACAAATAACTGAAACTGCCATGTGCTGTATTTTTCAAGAAGCTTTCCAAATGAGTATCAATTTACAGCAGGGAGTAGGGTGGCCCTTAAAAGCATCGTAAAAAAATAAAAGTTTAAAATGTTGGTGGGCCACCCCCTAAAATGATGCCTATAATGGAAAAAATGATGCATGTAAATTTTCAGGCAAATCGGTTAATATTTAGAGGTGGCCCACCGGCCTTGAAGTTTTTATGTTTCTAGCGTAATCCTCTACTTCTGTCAAGTCGCGGTTCTGTATAATTTAGCCAATTCAAATGATACAACAATACAAATAGCATGGTTGAACTGGTCTTAATTAGAGCTTCGTTTTGAGTACCAACTTGGATGGTCTGTGAGGATTTGATATTTGAAATGTTCAACTGCAAATTTCTTTAAACCTCATGATCGCTTGATTTTCCTTTAACATCAGATGATTTGTTCTTTTGGCAGATGATAATTAAGGGAGTGTTATTGGGTGCAAGAGAGCAAATGCAGAGAGTTTTAGCCTTAGAATAAAATACTTTAATAGTATAATAATTAGGGCTTTATATCTGTCATTTTTGTGGCTTGTAGGCTAACTATTAGGACAGGATAAGTATGAACAGCATGATTGAAACTGCTATAAAAATTTAATATGGGTTCAATTGACTGCCAGTTTTTAATCAAACTCATTGTCTGGAAGCCCAGAGCACTCACAACTGAGCTGACAAGACTCCCCCGATGCATTCTTAGGGAATTATAATAATTATCGAAGTCACTCTTTGAAATTTTTCCTGCAACGATGCCGTTGTTAATGAATTTGCCTTTTTGTATAATATGTGAATACTTTCATGTCAGAATATCTTGCAAATATTTGGTAGACCTGAACAAAACCTGCATGCCACTCACTGGTCAAGCAGTTTTTATGGTACAACTTGCCAGTCAGGAGTAATGAACAACCAGATTCAAATCCGTACCAAATTTGTGAAAAAATATAACATAAATGCTGTTAAATCTGACACAGAATTAACCCTCCTGGCCTCATGGGACAAGAATCACCAACTGTCCTGTTGGAAGATCATACAATTTTGATAAAAGAATATGGGAAAATTAGAACTTGCTGTGTCAGAACCAAGACATAGACCATTGACACATTGACTCCTTAGAGTCCTTACATACATTTTTCAAAATCATCATCGCTTTCATGAAATTATTCCTACCCCTGACCATGAAAGGTTTTTTTCATTATTTTCCATGCACAGTGATCAGAACAAGCAGCTGCCCTCATTGGTAATCCATTTACAAGGTCTGGTTAAGAGTTATTGCGTCCAAATTGAAATCGCAGACATCATATATCAAAACAAACAATTTTGAAAAGAACTCATGACGTATGGCTCTTGGGGCTCATGAAGAATTGTCATAGACCATCCAAGTTGGTATTCAAAATGAAGCTCTCATTCAGCCCTGTTAAAAAAATCTAATTATATTGTTGTATGATTTAAAATGGCTTAGTTATACAATACCGCGAATCGGCGAACGTACGGAATCATTACTGAGATGCAACAATTTCAAGGCTCGTGGGCCACCTCTAAATGTTTTCCAATTCGAATGAGATTTTGCACAGCCTGTTTTTTCTATAATAGGCATCATTTCAGGGGGTGGCCATATAAATTTCAAACTTTTTTTTTAAGGGCCACCCTAACAGGGAGCCTGAACATGTTTTCCTTTATCGCATACTACAGTAGCACCCAAGAAGGACCTTGATATACTCCTTCCAGTCGGTTTCGTGTTGCAGTCAATTGGTCAATCCCAGACAAAGGTTAAACCACCAAAGGCCACATTAAAACACAGAGAATTACAGTTACTGAATATAAGGGTCACTTTCAAGGGCTGTCTATATGTATATTCTCTGAACATCACTGAATTGCTGTGTTGTGTGTAGGGGCAGAGGCCAACGATTGCTGATTGAGCAAACAATCAGAATTGTATGTTTTATTATTAGCTACATACACTATTGCACTTTCTTCTATGAAATTGGGGGGAGGGTTGGTCTTGTGGTAGCACGCTAGACTGCCAATCGCTGGGTCCAGGGTTCGAATCCGGCTCTTGCCGGGTCACCTTGGCCTATGTTGGATGGCTGTTTCAATCATCCTTTGCCTCATTACCGTGTCCTCCTCCAGTCCTAATTAGCCTAGCAAGTGCATAAATACAGGACGTAAAGCCCCAATCATCCATCCATCCATTCAATGAAATTGTATTATGGTCTGCGGCTGTTTCCTTCTGCAGCCTGGCAATAGTTGATCTTCAATTAAATCTGGTCTTTAATTTTAGAAGCTTGTTTTCTGACTACATGTACCATGTTGTCTATCTGAATAATGTTAGCTGCTTTGCTGTTGTAACTATTATAACAGTCTGAATGTAAATCAGTTATGAAAATACTTCACAGATAAAGGATATTGAAAGACATGATTAAGTGCCTTCTTGATATTCCTTTAGAAATAACTTCAATATTCCGAAACTGAACCAGCTGTTATGGATCTCATCAATTGAGTCACAGTGCTCTCAAATGCCATTCAGTGAGACTTTGAATTAAATGCGACTAGGATTAAATTCTAATCGTAGAAGATTGTGACATGCTTCTATTGATTAAATCTCATTAACTCAGAGAAGAGATCCCCACATAATATTATCAGATAATACTAATCCAAGGCATTAGTTTTCCTTAATCGAATGGATGATACCTAAGAGTACTCATAGTTTTTTCTTACCATCTTGTATCTGTTGATTTTCTGCCTGTGGAGACAAAGGAGAAGAAAAGTTGGACCCTATAGATAAATAATCCATCCTCCAGCAGGTACCCTGCAAAATGAGGGTGCTTCCAGCCTACTTAAATACAGTTAGAATGCCCCTTGCTTTTATTAGGTGAAAGCATGCCCTGATTTAGTAGAGTCGCTGTGCAGGAAGGTGAAAATAATCATACAATAGAGAAAAACAATTTACCAAGACTGCAAAAGATGCCCGAGCTTTATCTGCTTGTGAAATATACATTTGCTCTTTACATAATACTCATCAAGGCTAGGTTTAGCAATTTGAAAAGTATTTGTTACAATTTATTACAAGAGTCAGTCTAAATGCATTTAGTTGAATAATCTTGTTCCCGTAATTATGTTAGATTAGCGAGCGGATATGCCACTTGAACAGGCATGATAACGTCATGAGTGTAGTGTTTGTTACGGGTACACCGACTGAAATCAATAACGCATATATTTAAATATTTCTTTGAAATGAGAAGGGATGGATGCAACTTAAGTTTCATTTAAAGCAGAAATAGGATTTTTATATGATTGTGTGACAACTTGTTCTTCATTACAACATAATCATGACATGTTTGCCTTAGGAAACTAATTTCGTGTTTGGTTCTCAACCATTATTAGGGATACGGCATGTAGTTTTCTTTTGCTGGGAAATTAATTATTTCAGGGAAAACTCCGATGTAATCATTAATCTGAACAAAAGTGTTATATCTGAGCGCTCACGAGGGTTGAAACGTTAGATGTCAGGTGGAGCAACAGTCCTCAACTTGTATATATGTTATACATGTACTCCAATTGAGGAATCTTTTGCTAGCCTAGAATTGAGCTGGGATTTTGTTCTTGAAGGTCCACTGAAAATATAGAAAAAAAATGGGTTTCTCCCTCCAGGTCTGAACCCTTGTTCTGCATATTTTACAAAAGTGCCTTATGAATTTTATAAGTACAGTATACGGTTTTTATTCCGATGAACTAGGAAATCTCAAAATTTACTAACTGTATGTTTTTCCTCAAATTAATGTGAACCAAAAAGTGTCTATAGTGAACAAATGTCCGCCGTTCAGATGCTTGTTATTTCTCAATACATACATGGCAAATTTACACAACTTTTTCTCTGGGTTTTTTGCTTTCTCAAAGTTTCCAGAAGAAGAAATGAGATTACAGTCCTCTTTATTTGCCAGATTTGCCGAGGCAAAATGCGTAGCAGGAAAAGCAACTGTCCCATCCAGCCAATCGCCATCAATAATTCAGGAAGTGGATGTCCCATCTGGTGGAGAATAAAGGGATTTATAGAATTTCTGGTGATAACGTATTTAATGTTTCACACAAAACACTGAGTGCCCGTCGTATTGTGCAGATACAGGTTGCTTTGAACATCAGTAAAAAATGGATTTTGTAGAATCCTGCTCCGGGGATAGGAGGAATTAGGAAGGACCAGAGGGTTTTTTTTGCTAAAACAATCTTATGGAAATGCTCTACTTTTGGACTTTCCCTAAATCGTGTTACAGTGCATTAAATCAGATGTAAATGCTGTGTAGCCAAACATTTATGTAAGAATATGAATGGAGTTGAAACAAATGTACTTGTTTATGTCTTAAAGAGTGTTCCTCTCCAAAATTAAAAAAAATAACAATCTTGTTAAAAGTGAACCTTATGAAGTAGAACTTTAGATTAAGTTCTGATTCAAAGGCTTATTACAGTAAGTAAACATATGTAACTGAAATACACGGTTGATGCAAAGCTTACCAAATTAATGAATCGTCTTTCTCTTATTTCTCTCAGTACAAATTTGTTCCAAAATCAAAGGTTCCACAATGTTAACCAATATTTATTTTAATATTTTAGAAGGTTGAATAAGAGAGACTCGCGAAACATCTATTATTACAAACAAATATTCTTTTATCATTGTGAAACCATCAGAATCATTCCTGTGCAACCGTTAAATGTTAAAATGCATTCGCAATGGATGAACTTGTGCCTCACAGATACTTGAATTCAAATACCTCCTCATGTTTCCCCATGCAGAAAGCTTCAATTTCCAAAACCAGATGTCTGAACCCAAATTTGGCAAAGAGGCTGATTTACGAGAGCTTTCAGCGGTTAACCATTTGCTAATTTTCGAACTTGGGTAATGCGCAGCAAATTTCTAAATTAAGAGTTATATTATAAATTTGTGAATGACGGTCTGATCTGGAAAACATTAATTTTTCAATTGATGATCTGAAAAAAATTCTTGCCCTTTTAACAATATTCACCCGTATAAGCTGTTATCCACATGTTTAGGAAATTTGGTTGTAATTGAGATATTGAGAGGTAAATAGTTTCTGTCAAATACTGTTCTGAGAGATCGAGAATTTCTGTCGGAATAATGGTATACTTCATTTCACAACCTTGGGCAGCTGAGGGCATGCATGGGTATTGAATCCCAAACTCAGGTGAATTCGATTTTGTTTCAGCCAATGCGATAGTAAATGACGGGGTAGTAATATTCATAGGTTATCTACAGCTGGTTTGGTGCACTTACCTTGCATGTTTTCCTAAGTCTCTGCATCTATCAAAACTGTTTACTTCTTTTACTTATATGCAAAAGTATCCCTTTTGTGTCTTTTCTTAAAACGAAAGAGTATTTCCATGTTCTAGAAGCCCCAGGTGTTTGCAAAACTCTCTCTCTTCATCTTAACCCCAAACCAATCTCATGATCAGCTCTTATGCTTGGCATGTTAAGGTGGACACTGGACAGTACAATAGTTAGATTCAGGCTTTTTCAAAAAGAACAAAAAGAAAGTAGTAAAGCATCTTCTTCTTATATTACTGATGGATTTCAAATAAGTGCACATATGTGACGACACAGATTAACTAAAATGGAAAAAGAAGAAATAAACTGAAATTCCACAAGTGGCTAAAAGTTGAATCCCACAGAGTACAGCTTCTCCACCTATTGTACTCCATGTAACTAAACTGTTTGGTCAAATTGTTCATATGCATTGGAAAAGCCACAGATTTTTGAAAACAGGGGTAGGCTCACTCGAAGGCTGCTGGGTCAGCCAGGAATAATGGCACTAAACTATAAATACACACATTTTGGGTCGATATACAGGCCTATAATTCAATTCAACTTTCATAAAAATTGGAGAAGGAATCTTCGAGATATTCAAGTTTATTTTACGAGGGACTTATTTTTGTTGAACTGTTTTTCATAATTGTATCATATTGTACACCACGTAACTCTCAAAAAACATTGGGAACCCCCTTCAAAAACTTGTTTTTCAATAAAGTGTATTTTCAGCTATATTCCTTTAATTTTTCATACATATCTCATGGACATTGTTCGAGTCACGCTCCTTTTCATTATAAATGCCACACTTTTTTAGTATTATGCTGTATATTTTAATGTAATGACATAAGATTTTGAAAATATCATAGTTCAAAAAAAATTATGTTGGATAGCCCGTCTATTTTTTTTTACGTTGGAAAGCTTTGGTTTTGAAGAACTTTTTGGCAAAGTTTCATGAATATCTCATGGATTTTAGATTTCTTGCCAAGTGTGGCATTCAACTTTAAAGGTGTTGAAACTAATGTGTTGTGCAAACGATAAGGGGTTAGAAACACTAAACTCAAGGGTCCAGAACTATGTTTGGAGCAATTGCCAACAATACAACAGTTAATTACATTTGAGAACAATTTTTTTTTACTCTAGATCCTATTTCCAGTCTCGTGGCAGTTGCTGAAAATGATTTGTTCTGCGCCTTCAATAAAATGCAAATACAGTACTACATTATGGCACCAAATAAAAGTCAAGACTAGCAATAGAAGTTTATGCTGTAATATTTTGCTGTTGGTTTTAGACACTGAAGATTCAAAGAATAAGTAAACAGGGCAACATACTCTGGCTTTTGATGATTTGCTACTATGCTGGATTTGAATTTAGAGTTAGAATCTGTTTATGTATACAAAATGTTCATAGAATGACCTCCAAATAATTACATACAGAAAACCACGTACTTTATAAATAGCAAAGCATCCTAAGTATGTGGTGTTCCTAAGTTATTCTCGATTTTCCTCACAACTTTATTGCAACCAAGTGAAATTGCTTTAAATCATTGCATGCTACTGTTGTACTCTAGAAGGACCTTGATATACTTCTTCCAGTCGGCTTCATGTTGCAGTCAATTGGTCAATCCCAGACAAAGGTTAAACCACCAAAGGCCACACTAAATCACACAGAATAATGGGGCTACTGAATAGTGAGGATCACTTTCAAGGGCTGTCTAGATGCTCCTGACATCACTGACTTATAGTGTTCTGTGTATAGGGAGAGGCCATTGACTGCTGATTGAGAAAACAATTGGATTTAAATGTTTTATTATTGGCAAAATATGTGACTATTGCACTTTCTTCAACGAAATAGTATCATAACCCGTGGCCGTATCCTTCCACAGTTTGGCAATAGTTGATCTTCAAGTAAATCGGACAACTCATTTTTAGGAACTTGTTTTCTGACTACCATGTTGTCTATCTTAATAATGTTAGCTGCTTTTCTGTTGTAACTATTAGAACAGCCCTAATGTAAAGTAGTTATGTAAAGTAGTTATGTAAAGACTTCATAGATAAATGATAAAAGACATGATTATGAATATAGACAGCTTAAGTGCCTTCTCGATATTCGTTTAGAAATAACTTCAATATTCAGAAACTGAACAAGCTGTTATGGATATCATAAATTGAGTCACAGTGCTCTCAAATGCCATTCAGTGAGACTTTGAATTAAATGCAACGAGGATTAAATTCTGATCGTAGAATGTGAGGAAGGCTCACACAGAGTATTGTGGCATGCTTCTATTGTTTAAATTCAATAACTCCGACAAGAGATCCCCACATAATATTATCAGATGGTACTGATCCAAGGAATTAGTTTTCCTTAACCAAATTGATGATAGGCAAGAGTAGTCATAGTTTTTTCTTACCATATTGTATCTGTTGAGTATTTTAGATGATTTTCTGATGGTTGACCCGATAAATAATCATACGACAGATAATAATAGTTTACCAAGACTGCAAAAGAATCCCGACTCGCAAGGGTGCCGGAACAGGGGGGCAGGGGGGGCAATGCTAACCTTTTGATCTCAAAGAAAAAACATTATTAGGCCTTAATTTACAGTGAGTTTAGGCAAAAATTTTCAAATATATTAAAAATTATTATTGCAGCTACATCAAATTTTTCGTCGCGAATAAGATTTGCACTTTCTAGACCGACCACCCCTGCCGCCCTAGTTTCCTTCCGTCACCCCTGTGCCCAAGCTTTATCTGCTTGCGAAATGTACATGTACATTTGCTCTTACGTTACAAAATACTCATTAAGGTGGCTCGCTACTCATGGTGCAGCAATGGCGGCGTCACCATAGCAACAACAGCCTGCTGAGCTCTGTGGGCAGCATTTTTGTCTTTTTATAATTCCATGCGACGGCCACTTCATTTGCCATTTGCGCAACTTCTATTAGGGTTAGAGACTTCTGGTTTAAAGCATTAGATGCGCTGTGAAGAGGACTGCAAACCCACAGAGTTTCAGCTATATAGTCTCAATACAATATTTTTACAGGCAATTTTCGGCAAGCAGGTCTAATTTCTCAAAAATGACTTTGAAATACAAATAAATTTTTATATCAAAATCCATCGCGGTAGCAAACCTTCTCTTATGCATTTTATTGTTCCTCACAATATTTGGAAATAAATGACAAAGAAATGAGAAATCCTATCTAGCCAATTTTTTTTAGCGTCATGATTTATGAAAAAAGTTAAAATTGTCAAAATCAATATTTTTATTCCGAACCCCTTGGAGCGCCCTTTAAACTAAATATATCTCTTTGAAAATGTTATCAGCTTTTCCCTGAAAGTGTCTTCTTTAATTTCATGCTTCATTGCATAATATGGGATGCATGACCACTGAATGGCAGGGCAAACTTCACAGTAAAAAAGTTAAGAAAAAAATTGAGTTTTTCAGGATTGCGTGGACTGACTTTCTTGTACATAACCTCTAATATTTTGAAAAAAAGGCTGGTTGCGACCACTTTTTTTTACATATCCTTGCTATAGGTGGCTCGATACTCGTGAACTTTCCAAGATAGGATTTCTTAAAAATAGTTTAGAATGATCCAAAATATATTTTATACTAGATTATTTAACAAAAAAGCATTTAGAGTGAAACTAGCCAATAAATGCAACATACACTTTTAAAACTGCTTTCACCACTCTAAATGCTTTTTTGTTAAATAATCTAGTGTTTGTATTAATGTTAGATAAGCAAATATGTCATTTTCTGATATGTTTAAATGCAGCTGAATTCACTGCTAATATATGTATATATATATATACTCATTAATTCAACGTTTTGGAGACGTGCAACCTTTAGGGGACAAATTGCAAAAGCTTAAAAATCCCAGAAAAATAAAGTTACAAAAAAAAAATCTCATGCTATTCACCTTCCTTTATTACTCCTACAGCCTAACACATTTTCAAATTTGTACGCCACATTTTAAATTATACGAAGTCCCCCAAAGGTCAGAGCCAAACGATATATAAAACATCAACCTTTCGGGGCCAACTGTCATTCAACCTTTTGGGGACACAATCTATTTTTAGATTTTTGTGCTATTTTTAGCATGTGTCTCCTAAAGGTGGTTGTTTTGCATGATGTCCCCCAAAGATGATGTTGTCATATAATTAAGAGAATATATCATGTATGTTGGGCAGAAACTCCCAACAGTTGAAGGGTTGTATTGAAGTGTGCTTACAAAATTGGAATGACCAAATTGGTCATGATAAATTCAATTTCAAAGGGATGAGGTGTCAACAGTAACTTTTTAATTTATTGTTGAATTTTAGGAAATAGCATGCGAATAAATCCGAAGAAAGTACAACAATAACATGAGCAATGAGAGCCACCATGGGTTTTTTGGCTTCCCTGCATATCGCACAAAGACTATATGAAAAATTCTTCTAACAATAACACCAATCTTCAATTTCACTATGTTAAAAAAGATTCAGAAAATTATTAAGGGACTTAAACCAAAACAATAACATAATATATACGTTTTGCTATAAGTACCAAGATGGGACTTTACCTTCATATTTTCTGCATGAACTTACCATTATAATAAAAAATTCTGTTATAAATACCAAAATGAACCTTTTAAATTTCAACATAGTGTTCATTCCTACCGAACCAGAGTTGCTAACTATCTTCTATTTCCAATTATGAGACATTCGTTTGCTAAGCAAGCTTTACGATGTAGAATTCCACTTATTTATAACAACTGTCCCAACTCCATTAAGGATGAAATTTTCACTCATAGTTACCATGGGTATGCAAGATACATTTTAAAAATTAGTTTTTATCAGAGATAACTATAATGCAACATGTAGTAATCGCCAGTGTTACAATTGAAACAGACAACTAGCAGAGATGGATGGATGGATGATTGGGTTTTCCGTCCTGAATTTATGCACTTGGTAGGCCAATTAGGAATGGAGGAGGACACGGCAATGAGGCGAAGGATGGTAAACTAACAGAGTAATAACTTACTGTGTTGTTACGTAACAATGTTGTGAGGCATCATTGGTTTGGAATGTTATCTTGAATCTAATTTCTCATTGCTTGTAGAAGTAACTGTTGTCTCTGAGGAACTTTATGAAACTTGACAGCTCTTGACCTTGATCCTAAAGGTGATAGCTAAACAATGTGCAAAAAACCAACCTTTCAGGGACAACTGTCATTCAACCTTTGAGGGACACAATTTATTTTTAGATTTTTGTGTTATTTTTAGCACGTGTCTCCTAAACGTGGTTGTTTTGCATGATGTCCCCCAAAGATGATGCCAATATATAATTAAGAGAATATATATCATGTATGTTGGACAGAAACTCCAACAATTGAAGGGATGTATTGAAGTGTGGTACTTACAAAATCGGATGGATGGATGGACGGATGATTGGGGCTTCATGTCCTGTGTATTTGCACTTGGTAGGCTAATTAGGACAGGAAGAGGACACAGTAATGAGGTGAAGGATGATTGAAACAGCCATCCAACATAGGCCCAGGTGACCCGGCAAGAGCTGGATTCGAACCCTGGACCCAGCGATTTGCAGCCCAGTACGCTACCACCTGACTAACCCTCCCCCAATTACAAAATCAGAATTATTTATAATGTTTTTTTTTGTTTTAAAAGGGCTACTACAGCAGCTCAACTGGGTCTACACATCATGTTCCAGCATTACATTCAGAAATTTAAAAAAGAGCAATAATAATGTTATAATAAAAGTTCTGTTATACAATTGAAACAGACGATGGATGATTGGGCTTTCCTTCCTGAATTTATGCACTTGGCAGGCTAATTAGGACAGGAGGAGGACACGGCAATGAGGCGAAGGATGGTAAACTAACAGAGTAATAACTAATTGTGTTTTTACGTCACAATGTTGTGAGGCATCATTGGTTTGGAATATTATCTTGAATCTAATTTCTCATTGCTTGTGGAAGTAACTGTTGTCTCTGAGGAACTTTATGAAGCTTGACAGCTCTTGACCTTGATCCTAAAGGTGATACCTAAACAATGTGCAAAAAACCAACCTTCCAGGGACGACTGTCATACTACCTTTGAGGGACACAATTTATTTTTAGATTTTTGTGTTATTTTTAGCACGTGTCTCCTAAACGTGGTTGTTTTGCATGATGTCCCCCAAAGATGATGCCAATATATAATTAAGAGAATATATATCATGTATGTTGGACAGAAACTCCAACAATTGAAGGGATGTATTGAAGTGTGGTACTTACAAAATCGGATGGTGACCCGGCAAGAGCTGGATTCGAACCCTGGACCCAGCGATTTGCAGCCCAGTACGCTACCACCTGACTAACCCTCCCCCAATTGCAAAATCAGAATTATTTATAATGTTTTTTTTTGTTTTAAAAGGGCTACTACAGCAGCTCAACTGGGTCTACACATCATGTTCCAGCATTACATTCAGAAATTTAAAAAAGAACAATAATAATATTATAATAAAAGTTCTGTTATACAATTGAAACAGACAACAAACAGAGATGGATGGATGGATGATTGGGCTTTCCTTCCTGAATTTATGCACTTGGTAGGCTAATTAGGACAGGAGGAGGACACGGCAATGAGGCGAAGGATGGTAAACTAACAGAGTAATAACTTATTGTGTTTTTACATCACAATGTTGTGAGGCATCATTGGTTTGGAATATTATCTTGAATCTAATTTCTCATTGCTTGTGGAAGTAACTGTTGTCTCTGAGGAACTTTATGAAGCTTGACAGCTCTTGACCTTGATCCTAAAGGTGATACCTAAACAATGTGCAAAAAACCAACCTTCCAGGGACGACTGTCATACTACCTTTGAGGGACACAATTTATTTTTAGATTTTTGTGTTATTTTTAGCACATGTCTCCTAAACGTGGTTGTTTTGTATGATGTCCCCCAAAGATGATGCCGATATATAATTAAGAGAATATATATCATGTATGTTGGACAGAAACTCCTACAATTGAAGGGATGTATTGAAGTGTGGTACTTACAAAATCGGATGGATGGATGGACTGACGATTGGGGCTTTACGTCCTCTATTTTAGCACTTGGTAGGCTAATTAGGACAGGAAGAGGACACAGTAATGAGGTGAAGGATGATTGAAACAGCCATCCAACATAGGTCCAGGTGACCCGGCAAGAGCTGGATTCGAACCCTGGACCCAGCGATTTGCAGCCCAGTACGCTACCACCTGGCTAACTCTCCCCCAATTACAAAATCAGAATTATTTATAATGTTTTTTTTTGTTTTAAAAGGGCTACTACAGCAGCTCAACTGGGTCTACACATCATGTTCCAGCATTACATTCAGAAATTTAAAAAAGAGCAATAATAATGTTATAATAAAAGTTCTGTTATACAATTGAAACAGACGATGGATGATTGGGCTTTCCTTCCTGAATTTATGCACTTGGCAGGCTAATTAGGACAGGAGGAGGACACGGCAATGAGGCGAAGGATGGTAAACTAACAGAGTAATAACTAATTGTGTTTTTACGTCACAATGTTGTGAGGCATCATTGGTTTGGAATATTATCTTGAATCTAATTTCTCATTGCTTGTGGAAGTAACTGTTGTCTCTGAGGAACTTTATGAAGCTTGACAGCTCTTGACCTTGATCCTAAAGGTGATACCTAAACAATGTGCAAAAAACCAACCTTCCAGGGACGACTGTCATACTACCTTTGAGGGACACAATTTATTTTTAGATTTTTGTGTTATTTTTAGCACATGTCTCCTAAACGTGGTTGTTTTGTATGATGTCCCCCAAAGATGATGCCGATATATAATTAAGAGAATATATATCATGTATGTTGGACAGAAACTCCTACAATTGAAGGGATGTATTGAAGTGTGGTACTTACAAAATCGGATGGATGGATGGACTGATGATTGGGGCTTCATGTCCTGTGTATTTGCACTTGGTAGGCTAATTAGGACAGGAAGAGGACACAGTAATGAGGTGAAGGATGATTGAAACAGCCATCCAACATAGGCCCAGGTGACCCGGCAAGAGCTGGATTCGAACCCTGGACCCAGCGATTTGCAGCCCAGAACGCTAACACCTGACTAACCCTCCCCCAATTACAAAATCAGAATTATTTATAATGTTTTTTTTTGTTTTAAAAGGGCTACTACAGCAGCTCAACTGGGTCTACACATCATGTTCCAGCATTACATTCAGAAATTTAAAAAAGAACAATAATAATATTATAATAAAAGTTCTGTTATACAATTGAAACAGACAACAAGTGAGTGAGTGAGTGAGTTAGTGTTTTACGTCTCTTCAGCACCTGTGTGGGCTATTTAGAGACATACTTGGTTTGTACTAAGTGTCTTTATAGTTCTGTTCTTTTGCTACTTAGTTATTTCTTTTTTGTGTCGTGGTTTCCGTCGTCCGTTGTTTTTTTACCAATTTCAGAGCAACAGACAAAAGGCCATGAATGACCAGTAAAATGAGGATGAAACAGACAACAAACAGAGATGGATGGATGGATGATTGGGCTTTACGTCCTGAATTTTTGCACTTGGTAGGCTAATTAGGACAGGAGGAGGACACGACAATGAGGCGAAGGATGGTAAACTAACAGAGTAATAACTTATTGTGTTTTTACATCACAATGTTGTGAGGCATCATTGGTTTGGAATATTATCTTGAATCTAATTTCTCATTGCTTGTGGAAGTAACTGTTGTCTCTGAGGAACTTTATGAAGCTTGACAGCTCTTGACCTTGATCCTAAAGGTGATACCTAAACAATGTGCAAAAAACCAACCTTCCAGGGACGACTGTCATACTACCTTTGAGGGACACAATTTATTTTTAGATTTTTGTGTTATTTTTAGCACATGTCTCCTAAACGTGGTTGTTTTGCATGATGTCCCCCAAAAGATGATGCCGATATATAATTAAGAGAATATATATCATGTATGTTGGGTGAGTGAGTGAGTGAGTGAGTTTGTGTTTTACGTCTCATCAGCACCTGATTGGGCTATTTAGAGACATACTTGGTGTGTACTAAGTGTGTTTATAGTTCTGTTACATCGCTACGTTATTTCTCTTTTTGTGTAGTGGATTCTGGTATCCGTTGTTTCTTAACCAATTTTTTAGCAACAGACAAATGGTCATGCAGGACCAATAAAATGAGAATTCCATAGAACTCATCAGTGAAGGTGTACTTGGTGACTAAACTGTGTATTTCATTTTTGGTGGTATGTTTATCTTCTTGCCAGGAGTGCAGCTCTTGTTTTGTTCTTTCGATCAGCTTCCTTGACACATTGCCAAAGCCTGACATTTGAAGAAGTTCAACCGCTGAGTCAAGGTTATCCTTTATAATAGGTCGTCTGAAATGCTGAATGTTATCAGGATCTAGTTGACCTTGTAGGAGGAGGTATAGATATTCTTTTTGACTGATAGCCTCCCGTTCATCCCATTTCGTCCTGTCTTTTCCATCATCCACAGGTTCTGTTTCCTTTTTTTCCATTTCGCCGATTCTGTCCTGTTCTTTGTTTCTCTCAAGCCATTGGGCCATCATCATTTGGCAAGGCTCCCCTCCACGTCTCGCATTAAAAAGAGTGGCGCGGCAGCACACCATATTTCTTAATTCAACGAAGTCAGTCTTCGTATGAAAGGTTTTTTCCATTACGCTCTGGTGATGCTGTAACACCTTGCGAAATTGATTGTGATTGTCAAACTCTTCATCATCATGCGTCAGCGCTCTGCCTTCCAGCTGGTCAGTCGAACTTAGGAGAAGGTAATAGTAGGAATACTTTAGTCCGTATTTCAGTTTTCCATCATTGTCCAAAGTTAATTGCTCAATTGCCTGTTCTAAACACGACCAGTTCCTTTTTTAAAACATGTCACTTGCATCTTCCACTTGTGGCATAAAAGTTTTGAAGGCGATGAATAAACGCCCCAGTGACCGCATACTCGTCATGACACTCTTTCTAACCTCGTCGGATTTTCCCACTTTACAACGTTCTTTTTTCCAGAGAAGTTCTCCCAGATATTTGATAGTTGCATCGGTACGGCATATATCTCCCGTCTCATCTGATTGGAAGGATGATAGAATATCAGTAAAGTTATTGTGCAAGTCCTTTCTTTCAAAACTGAAGCTTTGATGAAACCAGGCTTCACAGTGGGATCGTCCAGTGTACATGTTTTCTTGTGTTTGTTGAACATTTATTGCGAATACGCTCCCTCACATATTTTACAGTGTCCAACACTTCCCTCAAACTGATGCACTCTTTCGAAGTCACTCCTCCCTTCTCTGCAGAGAATCTTATTCTTCTTCAATATACCTATATTCCTGACTTTCTTCATGAGCAATTTGTCTGACAACAATTCCTTTTCCCTTTTTACTATTTCTTTATGTGAATTCAGCACATGCCGTTTCAACTTCCCGCCACTTATATCCTTATCGCGATATGGGCACCGTCTCCTTGGCTTTTTATACTTCTCCTTTGTTAAAACTGAAGGAAAGGAAATTTCAGAGTTAATACATAAGCCCAAAAATAACATAATTGGTTGGGCTGATAGAAATGCATCACAAGTGAACTTATGAAGATGTTTAACTAAAATCCACTTGCAAAGCATACAAGAATCCATGGATTCAAAACCGGCCTTTGGCGATTGTATGTTCGGGATTGAAATCATGAAGAGGGGGTGATTATTTATATTATTGCATGGATTGATTTGTATTGAG
Organism: Platynereis dumerilii; assembly: GCA_026936325.1. NCBI lineage: Eukaryota > Metazoa > Annelida > Polychaeta > Phyllodocida > Nereididae > Platynereis > Platynereis dumerilii. Next base: position 131,774 of record JAPTHN010000151.1, read on the forward strand.
CAGTAATTGCCAGACTAATAGTGTTTGCTTCTAGCCATAAAAACTTTGAGGGGAACCTCTTAGCAAATCCCCAAACCAAATTTCATAAATATAGGTGAAATAATATAGTCGCAGTGGGCAATTCAAAATACGGCTCCTATTTTGGCAGCCATCTTGGATTTTTCCAAAAATTTCCAAGGGGAACCCCTAAGTGAATTCCTGTTCCAAATTGCATAAATCTAAGTGAAATGCTAAAGTCAGGCCAAGGTTTACTGACTCCTTGTTACTCCGAACTTTCTCAGAGGCCTATGGACCAGTTGGTCGGTCGGCAAATTAAAAAAAAACAAGAAATTCCTCATTAAATTATATTTCCGTATTTCCATCTGAGAGCAGTCGGTCGGACTAAAAAAAAAGGTACAAACTGGGATTTTGATATTAATATTTCACATTGAGTAATGCTTCATTTTTTTACAGCCAGCAAATTAGATTTATGAAAATGGCGATTCATATGTCAGCTGATGATTTGTCATGATCACACTAGTGCTTTCAATGCTAATTTGATTTAAGGAGACTAATCTCGCTTGTTGGTGACTAGCAAATGAGCGAATTATGCATCTGATTTTTACTTTAAAATCAGTTATGACAAATCAAATAGCCTTCCATTGATCATGACTAATCAAACAGCCTCTATGTTTCTCATGTTGAATGTAGACAGGGCTTTGGAGTCGGGTAATAATTGAACCGACTCCCGACTCCTTTGACTTTCTGAAAAGCGACTCCGACTCCTTGGGCCTCCTGAATTACGACTCCAACTCCTGACTCCGCTTATCGGCATTATTGAACATAAATATTACATGTTTAACAGGGGAGAAAAGTAATTCTAAAAAGTTTTCAAAGAATACGTCACCATATTCAAGAATGGGCATAATGAAAGACAAATAACAACGTGCAAGAGACTTCCTAGAAGCACGGTACTTGAAACGTTTAAGAAGACCAAGGCGTTTGTTTGCTTTAGCCACGATACTAGAGATGTATTTGCTCCAAGAAAGGTCACTTTGCAAAGTCAATCCCAGATGTGAATGAGAGTGAACCTGCTTTAAATGATAGTCAACAAATTTAACACAAGGGGTCACTTGTGTGTTAGTAGAACAGCTAAAGACCATGAACACTGTCTTCTCTGCATTGACTGTAACTAGCCATTTGTCTGCCCATAGCTTAATGTTATAGAGATCCCTGTTAATAACTTCAAGAGCTGATGGCTCAGTGGCAGAGCAGGGCTGGAAAAGGCAAGTGTATTTATGTGGGCTAATAAGGACAGGAGGAGGACATAGCAATAAGGTGAAGATTGAAATCGCTGTCAAACCCAGGACCCAGCGACTGGCAGCCATACCCCCATCCAGACATTTACCAAATTGGAATTGATGCAACTAGTGATGTGGAGCTTGAGAATGGTCTGAGTGAGTCAACTGGATTGCAAAAAGAACGGTAACCATTCACTAATTTTAAATGATTGAAGAATTTCCAATTTCAGCAGTGTAATACTTTGGAGCAACTATACCCTGCATCGTCAGTTAACCGTGACACATCAGTTAACTGTGCCCATCGCTCTGGCCACTGTCCAGTAGAGCAAGCTTGCTCCAGACCGAAACAAACTAAGAAATTCTAGTTTCCGAAATTCACGCCAGGTGTCAGACTGTCAGTGTCAGTCAATGCAAATTTAGTGAAACCATCTAGGTACAAGTTCAGATCTCCTTTTCAGAAACAGGGCAATAAAGAATAAAATAACATATTTCCATTTGTAGCTGGTCTTTCACTCACAACTTGGTCTTTTTTAGGCATTTGGAAGGATCCAGTTCCATCCTTTTCCTTAGTTTCTGTTGATTCAGTTCGATTTGATCCAAATCTTTCATTTAACGTAGCTGGTTATATGTTCATTTAATGACAAACCTCACAAATGCCATGCTTGTGTTAGACAGGAAGAAGACATAGCATTGAGGCAAAGAATAATTGAAACTACTATCCAACATAATACGCGCATGTGTGTTAGAGTCTTGATGGACACATGGCCACAGTGTGTGTTTGTGTTTTACGTCTCATCAGCACCTTATTGGGTTATTTAGAGCCATCCTTGGTTTGTATAGAGGGAGGTAATAAATCAGTTGGATTGTTTGTTAATTAGTTTTCTGTCTTTGTATCAGTTTCAAAGCGCCAGACAAAAAGTAATGTAAAGTCACCACAATTTCCATAAAAATCTTCTGAAATTGCTCAAAGTGATGAGATCAAGTACTTCTTCCTTAGTTGCAAAAACATCAGCGGGAAACATGCAGCGACCGATTTTATTTCACTTTGGTGCCTTCACAGATCTCGCACTTACTGGGAAGCTGTTTAAGAGAAGGCAGGTCAATCCACTGTGGAATTCTGCATTGAGCAACTTAGTTAAAAGTTTTTCTTAGTTACATATTGACTCAATTGAGCATAACAGACCAGTTTGAAGACAGCCTTACTTGCTTTTTTAGTATTGTGCAAAATCAGAATATAACCATTATCATTTCTTACAAGTCCGCCCCCGCATAGCATATTTTGATCAAGGAAAGAAAATAGTACTATCTGACTGGCATTTGGAAAATCTGGGAAGTGGAAAAGGAAATGTGCATTTTCCTTTTGATAATGAACCAAAGCTCGTTTCCTGCCTGTTTGGTTCAAACTTCACCTTTACTTCAGAATTCATCACCTAAATCAAACCACTGGCAGATCCAGGGTAGTTTATATGAATTTTTTTGTGCAAAATACAAATACAGACACAAGTTGAATATTCTGTCCAGCTTAGATTGAAATTCCAAACTTAATCTATCAACCAACCTAGACTTTTTAAGAGTTACCACGGAGCAGACCAGAATTTCAGTGTGTGTGTGTGTGTTACCGAGGTTTTGACCTTTGGGACTCTCCCTCAAAAAGTCACATATATTTTAAGTAAAACAAAAATCAACTTGAGGCTGTTTACATTGAAAAAATGCTTTCGACCTTTCTTCTGTAGAAGCATCACTGTCACTTAAGTCTTTAGTTTTTGGCTTAGTAAAAGCTCTGTTTCCTAGCTGTAGGACATGGGACTGCACATCAATGGGGTTATGGACGATTGAAACAGCCATCCAACAGAACCTCTTCCCATTATGTTTGTAGTAATATTAAAAAAAACAAGGATATTGTAGCTTTTCTTCCTTTTTCTGATACGAAAGATGAAATCAGGGTTTCAGCACCATGTCATGCCTCATCTGATTGAGTTGGGTGGGTTATTTGACAACCCTGCAACCCTTTTGGGACATGAAGGTCAAATAGCTGTGGTTATTTGATTAACACCTCTGCAGCACCTTATTGGCCTCTATCGAGGCTTGCTAAGGTGGAAGTCAAACAGGAAGGATGAAAAGTTGTGACCAATTTTTACACCTCCTGTATTAGGTGGCAAGAGATCAAGTGCTATGTTTTTTGGTTACAAGTCTATCCATCCTTTGACTTGTTTGCTCAATCTGTGTCTTTGCCATTCTTTCAAAGCCACACATCGAATAAGTGGAACAGGTATCTTTGCACAAATATCTATCGTTAACTGTCTTCAGGTCAAGTGAAAGTTCCCTAATTTCTTTCACACTGGATCTTCGCAACTACTATCTGACGATTGTTTCATTTTTGCTTCCAACTGGTTCAATTTTTGAGTAGCAAAGACAAAAGATAAATTTTTTTCTTGCAAAACCTCCAATATTTACTTAATGGTAGTTTTTTCCAGGGTTTTGAGGTTCTCAAAAGAAAGTTTTTGTGAACAAAAGCTCCAATAAAGTGTTCAATGATCATAATTATCTTATTCATTGACATGTTATGCCGAAGGAACATTTTGTAAGTCAATTTAGCAAGCAACAAATTCAACCATCCAAAATAGGCCTCAATATTTATCATCATCCATATTTATGCGAGTTCTACCTTCAAACTGGCCAGTGGGTGGCATTGAGGAGAAAGCATACTAGGAATGTTTTAGACGGTGACAATGAGGCAATGAGGCGAAGGATGATTGAAACAGCCGTCCAACAAATCCAGCTGACCGGCAACAGGTGGATTCAAACCCTGAACACAGTGATTAGCAGCACAGTGAGTGAGTGAGTTTGTGTTTTACGTCTCACCAGTATCCAATAGAGCTATTTAGGGACAGACTTGGTCGGTATCAATGGTGTTGATACTTGATTAGCAGCACAGCATGCACCACACACACCAAAATGTGATTATGAAAGGCAGAAAGTCAAGTGAAAATCATATTTCGCAGTGAGATCACTGATTGTACCCCCCAGTCAGAAACCAAATAAAACATATATGCCAATCATATGGTCTGCGAAACCTTTTGGGGACATGGTCTACTTTTAGATTTTCAGCATATATATATGTCCTAAAATGCTGGTTGCCATTCCGCAAGTAACAAAAACCCTCATATATGTGCCACGAATGTATAATATTTTTAGCAAATACATATATGCTTCACTTTAGCAGACTGTGGTAACATCATCAGCAAAAATGTGTTATTTCACACTATCAGCAAATGACAAATTTTAATTTTCGTGATGAAAAGTTGGAAATCTATCAAAAACAAGCAAGTTTTAGTTATGTCTTGACTACTTTGCTTAAAAAACATAATTTTTCAGGGGTTTAACCATGGAAACATGATTATTTGTGCCAAATATTGTCATTTTCACAAATACACCTTAAAATGTTCCAGGATATATGCAGCTTTTTAGAACATCCAATACACAATACACATAACTGGACATCAAAACCCTGCCTTCACACAAATTTTCTTTCAATACCAATGGGGTGAGTGAGTTTGTGTTTTACGTCTCATGAGCACCTGTTTGGGCTATTTAGAGACATACTTCCTTTTAAAACTACTAGAGAGACACTCATGCAAAATGTTGCAGAATGATTCGCATGTGTTGCAGAATGATTCGCAGGTTTATGTAAATTCCAATAATAAAAGGAATGGTGACGGATTGTCCGCAAAAAAAAAACGCCTCCATCCAAAGAACCACTTCACTACTATCATCAGGTACATTTCTTCAATATTCCCCTCAGGCAACCTTCACAAGACATTTCACACATTAACTTCTTGTCAAATTTTCCCCAACTCAGGTGAAATTTTCACTAAATTACAGCTTTGCTAATTTACTTTGAATTGCCCTGACTTTTCACTGACCAACCCTGCTGACATAATTTCAAAAAAGGGTGCACAATGATAAAACACATAGTAAGAAAATCCTTAGAATGCTTTCTTTTCAGGTCATTAAAAGTAAGCTACAATGACAAGCGCAGTTGTATAATAGATAACGAGAAACATGCAAAGAACAATTTTCAAATTTTGAACAGCTCGTAATTCAGGGATTATCGAGTCTTTATCTACTCATAATTTAGCGATTTTCGAGTCATCATCTGATGCTTGTGTTCTTCATTAAATGGCTTGGTTCTCACTTTTTCATACGGAATTTGAAACTTCATCTCATCGAGAAATTCTATAACCTCCTTTTTCTCTGAAAAAGAAAAATAAGCTCTGAGTTCATACAAGGATTTGCTATGGTTTGTGGAGATTCAAAGTTGGATATTGACGGAGAATGAATACATTGAGCATCATTAATATATAATAGGCTTTTGCCCGATATGATGAACTGCGATGGAAGTCATATTGAATATCGGACTTAATCTTGATTTATGAACAAAAACATTTGAAAACCAGGTTTTATAATCAGCTACACCCATTGCTAGACATGATGGACATACTTTACGTATTTCTGCTCATCGATCATCGAAGTTATCAGAGAATTGGCAAGGATCCAGAAAAAACAAGAAAAGAATTCAGAAGTCCCTCGATGGTAGATAATTATATGTTGTGACACCTTGCAAAATTGATCCTAATCATCAGATTCACCATCGATATTTATCCGAGTTCAACTCATTGAAAAACTGCTTTTGACCTTTGTTCTATAGAAGCATTATCCTGAAAAGACTGTAGACCTTGAAAGCATGTTTAAGTAACATTCCAGACTCCACTACACTACACCAGCATAAAATTTGTTTTGTCCATGTAATGAAAGAGTTTTCCTTTTGCTAATGAACCAAAGCTCCTTTCCTTGCTGATTGTTGAAACTTAACCTTTACTTGAGAAATCTTCACCGAAATGAAACTACTGACAGATCCAGTGTATTTTACATGAAGTTTTTGTACAAAATACGTACACAGTTCCTCATTTGGCTATTTCAAGTGGACATAATGCAGTATAACTTCAATAAGGAAGTCTTTGTTAGCAAAACCCCCAATAATTTCTTAATGACAGTTTTTTTTTTCCGGGCTTGAAGGTTCCGTAAAAACGGCATTTTGCTTTTGAGTTATGTTTATAGGGTTATAGCTTTGAAAAAAAAGGGAAAAATCTAAATTTCTTTTTAGGTGGTTGAGAATTTTGCAGCCAGGGGTTGGACCAGAGTTTTAGCACATGTTCCAAGCATCATCTGATTGAAGTGAGCAAAAGTGGTTAGTGCTAATATTCAAAATTACTTAATAAGAAACCTCACAAATGTAAAGTTAGAAAATGAATCTCCAGACCTATGTTAAAAACTTTGTGCGTGAAACATCACCCATATGAAAAGGTCTTATGAGGCATAACAGCGGAAAATGACAAAACATTCAAATTGACCAAGTCAATCTATTAACCTTGATTTTCAAAGATCTCAAATGATGTTTAATAATTATCTTACTCACTGACATGTTATGCCGAAGGAAGATTTTGTAAGTCAATTTAGCAAGCAACAAATTCAACCATCCAAAATAGGCCTCAATATTTATCATCATCCATATTTATGCGAGTTCTACCTTCAAACTGGCCAGTGGGTGGCATTGAGGAGAAAGCATACTAGGAATGTTTTAGACGGTGACAATGAGGCAATGAGGCGAAGGATGATTGGAACAGTCGTCCAACAAGTCCAGCTGACCGGCAAGAGGTGGATTCAAACCCTGAACACAGTGATCATCAGCACAGAATGCTACCACACACACCAAAATGTGATTAAGAAAGGCAGAGAGCCAAGTGAAAATCATACTTCGCAGTGAGATCACTGATTGTAACCCCAAGTCAGAAACCAAATAAAACATATATGCCAATCATATGGTCCGCGAAACCTTTTGGGGACATGGTCTATTTTTAGATTTTCAGCATATATATATGTCCCTGAATGCTGGTTGCCATTCACCAAGTAACAAATCCATCAAATATGTGCCACGCATGTGTGCTTTTTTTAGCAAATGCATGTATGCCTCAGGTATGCTTCACCTCAGCAAAAATGTTAAGAAGTTTGAGGCCCAGTTTAGAATCAAAGATGTGAAGATCACTCTCAGTTCTCTACGGGGAACGTCCTGCCCATAGTCATAGCGCACTTCTTCCCCAGGCATGATGTCCAGTATCGCAAACAGAACCAGATGCAAGATGAAATCAGTTTTGGATATTTTCACATTAAACCTAAACCTGGAATGTCATAAAATATAAAAAATCATTGTCATGAAATTTTTAAGTAGTGTGTGTTATAAAATATAAAAATCATTGTCATGAAATTTCACTTTGCTGCCTTCACAGATCTCGCACTTACTGGGAAGCTGGTTAAGAGGAGAAGGCAGGTCAATCCACTGTGGAATTCTGAATTGAGCACATTCGTTTTTTCAGCAGTCCAGCTAACTCGCTTTGTTTTTTTTCTTTCCAAATGGTTCTTACATATATGAAAATAAATAGACGGAATATATCTCCATGTCATGAAAAGGAATGGGAATGGTTTTCCTTTGAGATTTACCTGGAAGTTGGTTACAAACTTTGTTCACTGAAGGTAAAAGTTACAGCAAGTAGGCAAATTCTAGTTTTTATCTAAAAAGGATCAATCAACTTTGTTAAAAGTTTTTCTTACATATTGACTCGATTGAGCATAAAAGACTAGAATGAAGAAAGCCTGACTTGCTTTTTTAATATTGTAAAAATCAGAATATAACCATTGTCATTTCTGTACTTCCAAATCGCAATGGAATTTCAAAAACACATCTTTTGCTTCCTCAGATTCATCAGTGTTATTCCCATCAGATTCGCTTGCAGTATCTTTTATGTAGGACTTGTCTAAAAAAAAAAACCCCAGAGATTTGGCTTAAATATCACTAACTGGGGGGAAATTAGTAAATAACATCAGCACTAGGGATGAACACCGTTTGCCAAGTTCGATACCGTCGTATAGCGATCTGCAATTTGAGCCTGATCCGCAATTTAGTGCAATTTTTCTGCAAAATCTGCAAGGCAAACCATATGTTTGGTCCGGAATTCAGTGGGTTGCAACTTGGGCGAATGTTCGTTAATTTTTTTTTGTAACTTTTCGCATTTCTTTGCTTAATAAAGTCATTTTTGACTGTTTTACATGGAAATTAAGCATTGTTAATTTGTTTTTCCTTTTTATCGATACCTAATGAAATGTACCAAGTTGCCTGCTTCATTGGGCTCATTTGCTATTTTCGTATTGATGTTTTATTCCACACTTCAAGTTTGAAGGGTAAACTATCAATACCACTTTATGAACACTAAACAAAGTAGTGAGTATGTGTTTTACATCTCATCGGCACCTGATTGGGCCATTTAGATTTACCAAAGTAGATATTTGCAGTAAAATGAATGGATACGTTGAAAAGTGTGCCTGAAAAATCACTCAAAGTACTAACATGTGGCGCATTAGTTTGACACACCAAACAATTATGAATTCATCTGAGTTTGGAGGACATAGCTAACATGTGGCTTACTGGTTTGACACACCAAACAATTATGAAATCATCTGGATGTTTTAGCTCTGAAAAGATACCTTCAGGAGTTTGGAGGACATAGCTATGAGGCAAAGGACAATTAAAACTATGGTCCAAAACAAATCAAAGTGACCTGGCCCATGCAGGATTCGAACCCAGAACCTTGCGATTATTCTAGTCACAGGAAAAAGATTTAGAACAAAAGGCAATTAAGAAAATACAAAGCTGGCGCCAAACAGTTCAGTAATTGTTATCGAATTTTGACCCGGCGAGAGCGGCATTGGAACCCTGGCAGCCCAGCATAAAAACTGGTGCAACAAGAAAATTTACGCAAGGCGGAATGGACATATTTGTGTATGCCGAAGTAGGACAGGGGGAGGACACAGCAATGAGGGAAAGGATGATTGAAACAGCCGTCCAACAGGCCCAGGTGACCTGGCAAGACCTGGATTCAATGGCAAGATCAAGGAGTTTCTCAAATCTACAAAACCCATTTTTCTACGGAGACAAAAGTACAACTCATTCGGCCGTTACTCAAATTGCTCAGGTATTGACATTTGAGACTCTCCCTCAAAAATTCACATATATTTAAAGTCAAAATAAGATCAACTTGAGGCTGTTTATGTTGAAAAACTGCTTTTGACATTTCTTCCATCACCGTCAGACTCACTTAAGTCTTGGCTTTATGGCTCTGTAGAAGTACTGTTTCGTAGCTGATATATTTTCAGTAATAATAAAATCAACTAGAGGCTGTTTATTCCCTAATAAGGACAGGGGGAGAACACATCAATGAGGTTATGGACGATTGAAACAGCCGTCCAGCAGAACCTCTTCCCATTATGTTTGTAGTAATATACAAAAAAACAAGGATATTGTAGGTTTTCTTCCTTTTTCTGATACAAACAAGAGTCTTCGACTCTCCCTCAAAAAGTTAAGTAAAAATGTTCGACATGTAGATGGTGAGTGAGTGAGTGAGTTATTGTTTTACGTCTCATCAGCACCTGATTGGGCTATTTAGAGACATACTTGGTTGTTATCGCTGGTCGACATGTAGATGGAGTCAGAAAGTGTAGTCTTTTGGTGATGCTGATTCAAAGGATGACAGAATAACAGCAAAGTTATTGTGTAAGTCCTCTTCTTTCAAAACTGAAGCTTTGATGAAACCAGGCTTCACAGTGGGATAATTAAATCATGATTTTAACCCAGGACTCGACGACTGGCAGCCCAGCACACTACAGCTGGGCTAACCCGATTTTCACAAGTCCCTTAAACGTGGACATTTTCATTTTAAAAAAAATGCTTTTGTCCCTGAAAGATTGAATATATTGAAATGGTACATTTCCCCAAAAGGTAATGATATTCACAATAAAGGCAACTTCTCTTCAAACCCAGGGTCCTGCTTTTGGCAACCCAGCATGCTACCACTGGAATTTCTCACAATGGTATATGTTCATTTATGCGCCAAACAGTCCAGTGATTGTCATCTAATTGTGACCCGCGAGAGCGAGATTGGAACCCTGGCAGCCCAGCATAAAAACTGGGGCAACAAGAAAATTTACGCAAGGCGGAGTGGACATAATTGTGTATGCCGAAGTAGGACAGGGGAGGACACAGCAATGAGGGAAAGGATGATTGAAACAGCCGTCCAACAGGCCCAGGTGACCTGGCAAGACCTGGATTCGATGGCAAGATCAAGGAGTTTCTCAAATCTACAAAACCCATTTTTCTACGGAGACAAAAGTACAACTCATTCGGCCGTTACTCAAATTGCTCAGGTATTGACATTTGAGACTCTCCCTCAAAAATTCACATATATTTAAAGTCAAAATAAGATCAACTTGAGGCTGTTTATGTTGAAAAACTGCTTTTGACATTTCTTCCATCACCGTCAGACTCACTTAAGTCTTGGCTTTATGGCTCTGTAGAAGTACTGTTTCGTAGCTGATTTGTTGAAACTTCACTTTTGCTTGAGTAATCATCACATAAATCAAGATTGAAAAACAGTCAACTACAGAATTTTCCAAGTGTATTTATATGAGCTTTTTGCACAAACACACTCGATCTTTACTTAAATTGGGAAAAAAACGGGCAACTCTCCCTTTCAAAGTCATATATATATATTTTCAGTAATAATAAAATCAACTAGAGGCAGGGGGAGAACACATGAATGAGGTTATGGACGATTGAAACAGCCGTCCAGCAGAACCTCTTCCCATTATGTTTGTAGTAATATACAAAAAAACAAGGATATTGTAGGTTTTCTTCCTTTTTCTGATACAAACAAGAGTCTTCGACTCTCCCTCGAAAAGTTAAGTAAAAATGTTCGACATGTAGATGGTGAGTGAGTGAGTTATTGTTTTACGTCTCATCAGCACCTGATTGGGCTATTTAGAGACATACTTGGTTGTTATCGCTGGTCGACATGTAGATGGAGTCAGAAAGTGTAGTCTTTTGGTGATGCTGATTCAAAGGATGACAGAATAACAGCAAAGTTATTGTGTAAGTCCTCTTCTTTCAAAACTGAAGCTTTGATGAAACCAGGCTTCACAGTGGGATAATTAAATCATGATTTTAATCCAGGACTCGACGACTGGCAGCCCAGCCACTACAGCTGGGCTAACCCGATTTTCACAAGTCCCTTAAACGTGGACATTTTCATTTAAAAAAAATGCTTTTGTCCCTGAAAGATTGAATATATTGAAATGGTACATGTCCCCAAAAGGTAATGTTATTCACAATAAAGGCAACTTCTCTTCAAACCCAGGGTCCTGCTTTTGGCAACCCAGCATGCTACCACTGGAATTTCTCACAATGGTATATGTTCATTTATGCGCCAAACAGTCCAGTGATTGTCATCTAATTGTGACCCGGCGAGAGCGAGATTGGAACCCTGGCAGCCCAGCATAAAAACTGGGGCAACAAGAAAATTTACACAAGGCGGAGTGGACATAATTGTGTATGCCGAAGTAGGACAGGGGGAGGACACAGCAATGAGGGAAAGGATGATTGAAACAGCCGTCCAACAGGCCAGGTGACCTGGCAAGACCTGGATTCGATGGCAAGATCAAGGAGTTTCTCAAATCCACAAAACTCATGCCAATCATATGCTCCGCGAAACCTTTTGGGGACATGGTCTATTTTTAGATTTTCAGCAAATATATATGTCCATGAATGGTGGTAGCCATTTTTGCACCTCTGCAGCACCATATTGGCCTATATCGAGGCTTGCTAAGGTGCAGGTCAAACAGGAAGGGATGAAACCTAGAGTTTTCCTTTTGATAATGAGCAAATTCATTTTCTTATTCAGAAAAAATGTTAAGAAGTTTAAGGTTCAGTTTAGAATCAAAGACGTGAAGATCAATCTCAGTTCTCTACGCACTGTCTCGTGTTGGCCACTAAGGATAGAGGGCTTCACCTTAGTGTTACCACCCATATCCTTTGTCTAATTTTTGGTTTACACCTGTTGCATGGAAAAAATGATATCTTTGTCAAAAAGAAGAAGACCAAAACCTGCATGTGTCCATTGCCCATTGATTTCACCTGTTTATTGGTATTTTTGTAACGTTAAATACTTGGCTTGGCAAAATCAGCATCAGAATATCTCCTGCTTTGAGTTTGAATCACCAGATTCTTTTTTTCTCTCTCTGCTAACAAAGAAACCAGCTGTGCCCATGGTTAGTTTAGTTTGGAGCTTCAAATTGATCAAATTCATAAATTTCATATTAGAAATATTTGTACCTGCAAAATGAACAGAAAGTGCTGAAATCACAGAAACCTTTATGTGAATTATTATAGTTGATTGCTATTACTAATTTGCTTTGCTCGGAATTATTCTTCTGCACATGGATATCTCTTGTCTAGAATTGCAATTAAGTCAATTTGGAGCTATTGGGTGTCAAAAGAAACTCGACATTGGCAAATTGCAATTCACAATGCTACTGTTTGGCTCGCTTCAATCAACTGCAAATTGCCATCTCCTCCGTTATTAAAAGGCTTAATGACTGTCTAGTTGAATCCTGTCGGCCTTTTTGTCTGACATAAGCCTGAGCCAGGTCAGACATTTGCAAAAACAGTCAGCAAAGCCGATTGTCCAACGTCTTTTGCGCGCACTGCCCTCTATCCAACATGGGACTTAAACGAGCAGAGAACCAGGTGAAAGCAAAGCTACAAGAAACATTCATTTGTAGCATATCTTTTTTTTTAAGTACCTCAGCCCTTCCTCACAGAGCCTCTTACTTGTGCTGGAAGGTTTTATGCTCTGAATTGGTAAGAACTACATTTTTGGACATGAAGGTCAAAAGGTGTGGGGGTGTGTGTTTTACACCTCTGCAGCACCATATTGGCTTATATTGAGGCTTGCTAAGGTGCAGGACAAACAGGAAAGGATGAAAAGTTGTAACAAATTTTTAAACATTCTGTATTCCAGATATGATGGACACACTTTCCTTATTTCTGCCCATCATCAAAGTTATCGGATTGTCCCAAATTGGCAAGGGTCCAGAAAAGACTCTAAACCCTGAAAGCATACACCACACCAGCATAAAATTTGTTTTGTCCAAGCAATGAAGAGTTTTCCTTTTGATAATGAACCAAAACTTGTTTCCTTGCTGATTTGTTGAAACTTAATTTGCTTGAGAAATCATCACCTAAATCACAGATCCAGTGTATTTTACATGAAGTTTTGTACAAATACATACGCAATAATAAGTTGAATATTCTGTCCCGTTTAGACTCAAATTTCAAAACTTAATCTAGAGTTTTCCTTTTGATAATGAACAAATTAATTTTCTTATTAAGAAAAAATGTTAAGAAGTTTTAGGTCCAGTATAGAATCAAAGATGTGAAGATCACTCTCAGTTCTCTACGGGGAACGTCCTGCCCATAGTCATAGCGGACTTCTTCCCCAGGCATGATGTCCAGTATCGCAAACAGAACCAGGTGCAAGATGAAATCAGTTTGGATATTTTCACATTAAACCTAAACCTGGAATGTCATAAAATATAAAAAATCATTGTCATGAAATGAGGCGCAGAAGCATCTCATTTGTCCATACAGAGGCTTTCTAAAGTAATGCATAAGTGAGTGAGTGAGTGAGCTAGTTTATGTTTTAAGTCTCATTAGCACCTCAATGGGCTATTTTAAGAAGACATAATGCTGCAATAACTTCAATATGCTGTTCCAGTATGGACTGTCAAATTAACCAACTCAGTCTATCAATCTAGACTTTCAAAGAGCTACCACGGAGCTAACCATCGTGATAATTGAAACCATGATTTCAACCCAGGACTCGGGTCGCTAGCAGCCCAGCACACTACTAATCAATCTTGAGCAAGACACTCCTGATTTTAGTAACGGTCTGGATAGCCTGTGGTCTTTTGTAGGTACATAGGTTTACACAGAGTGGCTGTAACACCTTGCAAAATTGATCTTAATTGTCAAACTGTTCATCATCATGTGTCTAACTTAGGAGAAGGTAAACAAAAAAAATGTTTGTCCCTGAAAGATTGAATATATTGAAATGGTACATGTCCCCAAAAGGTAATTTTATTCACAATAAAAGCAACTTCTCTTCAAACCCAGGGTCCTGCTTTTGGTAGCCCAGCATGCTACCACTGGAATTTCTCACAATGGATTATGTTCATTTACCGACAAACCTCACAAATTTCATGCCTGGCATTTTGATTTTTAGTTATGTTTATAGGGTTTTAGCTTTGAAAAAAAAAGGGGAAAAAATATATGTTTTTACGTTGTTTGAGAAGTTTGCAGCCAGGGGTTGAACCAGAGTTTTAGCACATGTTCCAAGCATCATCTGATTGAAGTGAGCAAAAGTGGTTGGTGCTAATATTCAAAATTACTTAATAAGAAACCTCACAAATGTAAAGTTTGAAAATGAATATCTAGGCCTATGTTAAAATTTTGTGCATGATACATCACCCATATCAGAAGGTCTTATCAGGCATAACAGCCGACAAAGACAAAATCTTCAAATTAACTAACTCAATCTATTAATCTTGACTTTTCAAAGATCTCAAATGATGTTGAAATCTCATGTCGGAGGAAGACATAGCAATGAGGCAAAGGATAATTTTAACTACTATCCGACATGTGTGTGTGCATGTTTGTTTGTGTTTTATGTCTCCTCAGCACCTAATTGGGCTATTTAGAGACATCCTTGGTTTGTATCGAGGGAGATAATAAATCAGTTGGATGGTTTGTTAATTTCCTTTTCCTTTTTATCGATACCTAATGAAATGTACCAAGTTGCCTGCTTCATTGGGCTCATTTGCCATTTTAGTATCATTTACATTGATTGTCTAGTCCAGCGTAAATTGTACTCAGACGTTTCCTTTGAGAAGTTGCATTCATAAGGTGGATCGCTCCTTTTGTATTCCAGCCTTCACACATGCATAACGAATAGTAGCCCATCCATCAGTATGGTGACCAGATTGCTCAGTGTTGGCAAAAATGAGATTTTAACCCAGGACTCGATGGCTGGCAGCCCAGCACACTACCACTGGGCTAACCCGATTTTCACAAGGCCCTTAAACGTGGAAATTTTCATTAAAAAATATTTTTGTCCCTGAAAGGTTGAATATATTGAAATGGTACATGTCCCCAAAAGGTAATTTTATTCACAATAAAAGCAACTTCTCTTCAAACCCAGGGTCCTGCTTTGGTAGCCCAGCATGCTACCACTGGAATTTCTCACAATGGTATATGTTCATTTAATAACAAACCTCACGAATGTCATGCCTGTGTTAGAGTCCTGCCCATAGTCACAAGGCCACAGTGTGTTTGTTGGTGGTTTACGACTCATTAGCACTTTATATACCTAATGTACCAAATGCACCAAGTAGCCTCCTGCATTGGGCTCATTCGCCCTTTCGTATTGATGTTTTACTCCACACTTCAAGTTTGAAGGGTAAGCTATCAATACCACCATATCAACACTAAACAAAGTAGTGAGTATGTGTTTTACATCTCATCAGCACCTGATTGGGCCATTTAGATTTACCAAAGTAGACATTTGCAGTAAAATGAATGGATACGTTGAAAAGTGTGCCTGAAAAATCACTTAGGGTACTAACATGTGGCGCACTAGTTTGACACACCAAACAGTTATGAAATCATCTGGATGTTTTAGCTCTGAAAAGATACCTTCAGGAGTTTGGAGGACATAGCTATGATGCAAAGGACAATTTAAACTATTGTCCAACACAAATCTGAGTGACCTGGCCCACGCAGAATTCGAACCCAGGACCTTGCGATTATTCTAGTCACAGGAAAAAGATTTAGAACAAAAGGCAATTAAGAAAATACAAAGCTGGTGCCAAACAGTTCCGTGATTGTTATTGAATTTTGACCCGGCGAGAGCGGGATTGGAACCCTGGCAGCCCAGCATAAAAACTGGTGCAACAAGAAAATTTACGCAAGGCGGAATGGACATATTTCTGTATGCCGAAGTAGGACAGGGGGAGGACACAGCAATGAGGGAAAGGATGATTGAAACAGCCGTCCAACAGGCCCAGGTGACCTGGCAAGACCTGGATTCGATGGCAAGATCAAGGAGTTTCTCAAATCTACAAAACCCATTTTTCTACGGAGACAAAAGTACAACTCATTCGGCCGTTACTCAAATTGCTCAGGTATTGACATTTGAGACTCTCCCTCAAAAATTCACATATATTTAAAGTCAAAATAAGATCAACTTGAGGCTGTTTATGTTGAAAAACTGCTTTTGACATTTCTTCCATCACCGTCAGACTCACTTAAGTCTTGGCTTTATGGCTCTGTAGAAGTACTGTTTCGTAGCTGATTTGTTGAAATCATCACATAAATCAAGATTGAAAAACAGTCAACTACAGAATTTTCCAAGTGTATTTATATGAGCTTTTTGCACAAACACACTCGATCTTTACTTAAATTGGGGAAAAAACGGGCAACTCTCCCTTTCAAAGTCATATATATATTTTCAGTAATAATAAAATCAACTAGAGGCCGTTTATTCCCTAATAAGGACAGGGGGAGAACACATCAATGAGGTTATGGACAATTGAAACAGCCGTCCAGCAGAACCTCTTCCCATTATGTTTGTAGTAATATACAAAAAAACAAGGATATTGTAGGTTTTCTTCCTTTTTCTGATACAAACAAGAGTCTTTGACTCTCCCTCGAAAAGTTAAGTAAAATTGTTCGACATGTAGATGGAGTCAGAAAGTGTAGTCTTTTGGTGATGCTGATTCAAAGGATGACAGAATAACAGCAAAGTTATTGTGAAAGTCCTCTACTTTCAAAACTGAAGCTTTGATGAAACCAGGCTTCACAGTGGGATAATTAAATCATGATTTTAACCCAGGACTCGACGACTGGCAGCCCAGCACACTACAGCTGGGCTAACCCGATTTTCACAAGTCCCTTAAACGTGGACATTTTCATTTAAAAAAAATGCTTTTGTCCCTGAAAGATTGAATATATTGAAATGGTACATTTCCCCAAAAGGTAATGTTATTCACAATAAAGGCAACTTCTCTTCAAACCCAGGGTCCTGCTTTTGGCAACCCAGCATGCTACCACTGGAATTTCTCACAATGGTATATGTTCATTTATGCGCCAAACAGTCCAGTGATTGTCATCTAATTGTGACCCGGCGAGAGCGAGATTGGAACCCTGGCAGCCCAGCATAAAAACTGGGGCAACAAGAAAATTTACGCAAGGCGGAGTGGCCATATTTGTGTATGCCTAAATAGGACAGGGGGAGGACACAGCAATGAGGGAAAGGATGATTGAAACAGCTGTCCAACAGGCCCAGGTGACCTGGCAAGACCTGGATTTGATGGCAAGATCAAGGAGTTTCTCAAATCCACAAAACTCATGCCAATCATATGCTCCGCGAAACCTTTTGGGGACATGGTCTATTTTTAGATTTTCAGCAAATATATATGTCCATGAATGGTGGTAGCCATTTTTGAACCTCTGCAGCACCATATTGGCCTATATCGAGGCTTGCTAAGGTGCAGGTCAAACAGGAAGGGATGAAAAGTTGTACGTGAAGTTTTTGTACCAAATACATACGCAGTAATAAGTTGAATATTCTGTCCTGTTTAGACTCAAATTTCAAAACTTAATCTATAAACAGTGGAATCACAGTGGAATCATCAAGCGTACATGTATTCTTATGTTTGTAAAACATTTTTTGCGAATACGCTCCCTCACATATTTTACAGTGAACAACACTTCCCTCAAAATGATGCACTCTTTCGAAGTCACTCCTCCCTTCTCTGCAGAGAATCTTATTCTTCTTCAATACACCCAGATTCCTGACTTTCTTCATGAGCAATTTGTCTGACAACAATTGTTTTTATCTTTTTACTATTTGTGTGAATTCAGCACATGCCGTTTCAACTTCCCGCCACTTACATCCTTATCGCAATATGGGCAACGTCTGGTTGGTTTTTTACACTTCTCCTTTGTTAAAGTGTGTGTGTGTGTGTTTTACACCTCTGCAGCACCTTATTGTCCCTGTATCGAGGCATGTTAAGGTGCAAGTAATAACTTCAATATGCTGCTCCAGTATAGACCGTCAAATTAACCAACTCAGTCTATCAATCTAGATTTTCAATGAGATTTTAACCCAGGACTCGATGGCTGACAGCCCAGCACACTACCACTGAGCTAACCCGATTTTCACAAGGCCCTTAAACTTGGAAATTTTCATTAAAAAATATTTTTGTCCCTGAAAGATTGAATATATTGAAATGGTGAGTGAGTGAGTGAGTGAGTTTGTGTTTTACGCCCCATCAGCACCAGTGTGGGCTATTTAGAGGCAACATTGGTTAGATAGATTATCTTGGAACTAATTTCTCATAATTTGTAGAAGTAGTCGTTATCTCTGAGGAACTGTGTTATACTGGACGCTGAATTTTCTAAGAATAAGTGTTTGAGATTACCTGATTGAAAGGGCCGGTGATGTAGATTTTTATTACATTCTATCAAGATATTTTTGATCGAAAGTGGTACATGGCACCCTTCGCATATTGGTGCTGCGTCATTGTTTAATAAGTGTGAGTGGGTTAATCTGCTGTGCCCTATGAGACATCTATGAATTACGATTTGCTCTCTGCGTGAGTGCACATCAATTTTTATATCTTTCATTACGTGTGGTAGTATTGTGCATAGCTTGTTTCTTTGGCAAGCATTCCATCGTACTTGCCAACTATACTTGGTAAAGTCATTGATATGCTTTCTAAAATCCGTATAAGGGACAACATAGTCCGTTAAGTTTTTACTTAAAGTTACTCTGAATGATAGTCAAGTTTGGATCAAAAGATGTCGTAATTTTTGCATCATCTTGTGTATTTTGGTACAAATAATTCGTATGTAAAGTTTTTTCCCTCTAAGATGATTTTTTGTAACTCAAATAACCCCTGAAAGGCACTAAATGACCCCTGGATTTATTTCGGGTACGCACGGAAAAAATCAACAGTGTTGCTTGCTATCAACTTTGTGACGTCATCACCATTGTAAGATTTTGTTAACTTATAACAATATGTTTATAACAATGGACATTGTGACGTCATCTATAATGGATGTGCTGGAGGAGGGAGGCACTATCAAGATAAATAAAGGAAATAAACTAAATAATTTATGTAATCAAAGAAATACTTTAAAAAATCAGTTGTAAATGTTATGATCAAACGTTTATGTTATAATGTACAGAAAAATGGCCATATGCAGCAAAGGAATTTATCATTCAGGGTAACTTTAAGGCTCTCTTCGCCTGAAGATCAGCCATCTCATTTCCCTTGATATCAACATGACTTGGAATCCAACAAAATATAATCTCCTTGTTTTCTTTCATTGCTGCTAAGGTAAAAAGAATGTCTAATACAAGAGGGGTTTCCACCTGCTTGTTGGCTATTGCCTGCAATGCAGACTTTGAGTCAGAGCAAATTATAAAATTGTTAGTTTCCGAGTTGACTGCCATTTCCACCGCCTTGTAGATAGCTGTCAGTTCCGCTGTGAATATCGAGCACACATCAGGTATACGTTCATTACAGTAACTTGTCTTTGCGGAGGTGACTGCGTAACCAGTCAGAAGTCCATCTCTGGACCCATCCGTGTAAAGAAACTTGTGTGATGGATACCGGGATTTTATTATGAGGAATTTACTCTGGTATTCCAGGGGACTTGTAGAAGATTTTCTAAGACTTGTCAGGTCTAGAATACAAATTGGTGAAGGAAGTTTCCACGGAGCAATGGATGGAACCTGCACTTCAGCAACTATGCAGTTGTCTTTGTTTATTATGTCATAGTAGGGTTTCATTCTAAGCCCTAGGGGTTTTATAACACTTTGTTTAGTCATATAAATTTGTTGGTACTTTGGCTGAAATACCGGGTAAAAAGCCGGATTTGTTGGACATGCTGCCAGTTTTACAAAATATTGCAGCGAAAGATTTATTCGCCGTAGTGACAATGGTGGCTCTTTCGCAAGGACATATAGACTCTCGATTGGCGATGTTCTAAATGCCCCAAGACACAGGCGAATGCCGAGATGGTGTACTGTATTTAGACATCGGAGGTAAGACGGTCTTGCTGATCCATATACAATACTCCCGTAATCGAGACGTGATCGGGTTATAGCCCTATATAGTCGTAGCAATACCAGCACATGCTGATTGTACCTACAAACGATGCGTATCGACGCAGGACACTCATTCAGCTTTTTCATTTTGCACCACCACATCATCAAGCAGCCCCTGCTGGATCACGGAACGACAGCAGTATCACATTATGTCCTGTATTTATGTGGGCTAATAAGATCAACCGCAGCTACGACATCATTCGGAAACAAGCAGCTAGCAATTTTATTTCCCTTGGTATTGCAATACGTGATTTCCATTTCAGAGAAGAATTTATTCTCTTCATCAGACAGCGAGTCAACACCTTTCCCAAGCCACTTATTTCTCTCAAGCCATTGGGCCATCATCATTCGGCAAGGCTCCCCTCCACGTCTCGCATTAAAAAGAGTGGCGCGGCAGCACACCATATTTCTTAATTCAACGAAGTCAGTCTTCGTATGAAAGGTTTTTTCCATTACGCTCTGGTGATGCTGTAACACCTTGTGAAATTGATTGTGATTGTCAAACTCTTCATCATCATGCGTCAGCGCTCTGCCTTCCAGCTGGTCAGTCGAACTTAGGAGAAGGTAATAGTAGGAATACTTTAGTCCGTATTTCAGTTTTCCATCATTGTCCAAAGTTAATTGCTCAATTGCCTGTTCTAAACACGACCAGTTCCTTTTTTAAAACATGTCACTTGCATCTTCCACTTGTGGCATAAAAGTTTTGAAGGCAATGAATAAACGCCCCAGTGACCGCATACTCGTCATGACACTCTTTCTAACCTCGTCGGATTTTCCCACTTTACAACGTTCTTTTTTCCAGAGAAGTTCTCCCAGATATTTGATAGTTGCATCGGTACGGCATATATCTCCCGTCTCATCTGATTGGAAGGATGATAGAATATCAGTAAAGTTATTGTGCAAGTCCTTTCTTTCAAAACTGAAGCTTTGATGAAACCAGGCTTCACAGTGGGATCGTCCAGTGTACATGTTTTCTTGTGTTTGTAGAACATCTTTTGAGAATATGCACGTACCCTGACATATTTTACAGTGAACAACAGTTTCCTCGAAATGATGCACTCTTTCGAAGTCACTCCTCCCTTCTCTGCAGAGAATCTTATTCTTCTTCAATATACCTATATTCCTGACTTTCTTCATGAGCAATTTGTCTGACAACAATTCCTTTTCCCTTTTTACTATTTCTTTATGTGAATTCAGCACATGCCGTTTCAACTTCCCGCCACTTATATCCTTATCGCGATATGGGCACCGTCTCCTTGGCATTTTATACTTCTCCTTTGTTAAAACTGAAGGAAAGGAAATTTCAGAGTTAATACATAAGCCCAAAAATAACATAATTGGTTGGGCTGATAGAAATGCATCACAAGTGAACTTATGAAGATGTTTAACTAAAATCCACTTGCAAAGCATACAAGAATCCATGGATTCAAAACCGGCCTTTGGCGATTGTACATTCGGGATTGAAATGTGTTTTACATCTCATCGGCACCTGATTGGGCCATTTAGATTTACCAAAGTAGATATTTGCAGTAAAATGAATGGATACGTTGAAAAGTGTGCCTGAAAAATCACTCAAAGTACTAACATGAGGCGCATTAGTTTGACACACCAAACAATTATGAATTCATCTGAGTTTGGAGGACATAGCTAACATGTGGCGTACTGGTTTGACACACCAAACAATTATGAAATCATCTGGATGTTTTAGCTCTGAAAAGATACCTTCAGGAGTTTGGAGGACATAGCTATGAGGCAAAGGACAATTTAAACTATGGTCCAAAACAAATCAAAGTGACCTGGCCCATGCAGGATTCGAACCCAGAACCCTGCGATTATTCTAGTCACAGGAAAAAGATTTAGAACAAAAGGCAATTAAGAAAATACAAAGCTGGCGCCAAACAGTTCAGTAATTGTTATCGAATTTTGACCCGGCGAGAGCGGCATTGGAACCCTGGCAGCCCAGCATAAAAACTGGTGCAACAAGAAAATTTACGCAAGGCGGAATGGACATATTTGTGTATGCCGAAGTAGGACAGGGGGAGGACACAGCAATGAGGGAAAGGATGATTGAAACAGCCGTCCAACAGGCCCAGGTGACCTGGCAAGACCTGGATTCAATGGCAAGATCAAGGAGTTTCTCAAATCTACAAAACCCATTTTTCTACGGAGACAAAAGTACAACTCATTCGGCCGTTACTCAAATTGCTCAGGTATTGACATTTGAGACTCTCCCTCAAAAATTCACATATATTTAAAGTCAAAATAAGATCAACTTGAGGCTGTTTATGTTGAAAAACTGCTTTTGACATTTCTTCCATCACCGTCAGACTCACTTAAGTCTTGGCTTTATGGCTCTGTAGAAGTACTGTTTCGTAGCTGATTTGTTGAAACTTCACTTTTGCTTGAGTAATCATCACATAAATCAAGATTGAAAAACAGTCAACTACAGAATTTTCCAAGTGTATTTATATGAGCTTTTTGCACAAACACACTCGATCTTTACTTAAATTGGGGAAAAAACGGGCAACTCTCCCTTTCAAAGTCATATATATATTTTCAGTAATAATAAAATCAACTAGAGGCTGTTTATTCCCTAATAAGGACAGGGGGAGAACACATCAATGAGGTTATGGACGATTGAAACAGCCGTCCAGCAGAACCTCTTCCCATTATGTTTGTAGTAATATACAAAAAAACAAGGATATTGTAGGTTTTCTTCCTTTTTCTGATACAAACAAGAGTCTTCGACTCTCCCTCGAAAAGTTAAGTAAAAATGTTCGACATGTAGATGGTGAGTGAGTGAGTGAGTTATTGTTTTACGTCTCATCAGCACCTGATTGGGCTATTTAGAGACATACTTGGTTGTTATCGCTGGTCGACATGTAGATGGAGTCAGAAAGTGTAGTCTTTTGGTGATGCTGATTCAAAGGATGACAGAATAACAGCAAAGTTATTGTGTAAGTCCTCTTCTTTCAAAACTGAAGCTTTGATGAAACCAGGCTTCACAGTGGGATAATTAAATCATGATTTTAACCCAGGACTCGACGACTGGCAGCCCAGCACACTACAGCTGGGCTAACCCGATTTTCACAAGTCCCTTAAACGTGGACATTTTCATTTAAAAAATGCTTTTGTCCCTGAAAGATTGAATATATTGAAATGGTACATGTCCCCAAAAGGTAATGTTATTCACAATAAAGGCAACTTCTCTTCAAACCCAGGGTCCTGCTTTTGGCAACCCAGCATGCTACCACTGGAATTTCTCACAATGGTATATGTTCATTTATGCGCCAAACAGTCCAGTGATTGTCATCTAATTGTGACCCGGCGAGAGCGAGATTGGAACCCTGGCAGCCCAGCATAAAAACTGGGGCAACAAGAAAATTTACGCAAGGCGGAGTGGACATAATTGTGTATGCCGAAGTAGGACAGGGGGAGGACACAGCAATGAGGGAAAGGATGATTGAAACAGCCGTCCAACAGGCCAGGTGACCTGGCAAGACCTGGATTCGATGGCAAGATCAAGGAGTTTCTCAAATCTACAAAACCCATTTTTCTACGGAGACAAAAGTACAACTCATTCGGCCGTTACTCAAATTGCTCAGGTATTGACATTTGAGACTCTCCCTCAAAAATTCACATATATTTAAAGTCAAAATAAGATCAACTTGAGGCTGTTTATGTTGAAAAACTGCTTTTGACATTTCTTCCATCACCGTCAGACTCACTTAAGTCTTGGCTTTATGGCTCTGTAGAAGTACTGTTTCGTAGCTCATTTGTTGAAACTTCACTTTTGCTTGAGTAATCATCACATAAATCAAGATTGAAAAACAGTCAACTACAGAATTTTCCAAGTGTATTTATATGAGCTTTTTGCACAAACACACTCGATCTTTACTTAAATTGGGGAAAAAACGGGCAACTCTCCCTTTCAAAGTCATATATATATATTTTCAGTAATAATAAAATCAACTAGAGGCAGGGGGAGAACACATGAATGAGGTTATGGACGATTGAAACAGCCGTCCAGCAGAACCTCTTCCCATTATGTTTGTAGTAATATACAAAAAAACAAGGATATTGTAGGTTTTCTTCCTTTTTCTGATACAAACAAGAGTCTTCGACTCTCCCTCGAAAAGTTAAGTAAAAATGTTCGACATGTAGATGGTGAGTGAGTGAGTGAGTTATTGTTTTACGTCTCATCAGCACCTGATTGGGCTATTTAGAGACATACTTGGTTGTTATCGCTGGTCGACATGTAGATGGAGTCAGAAAGTGTAGTCTTTTGGTGATGCTGATTCAAAGGATGACAGAATAACAGCAAAGTTATTGTGTAAGTCCTCTTCTTTCAAAACTGAAGCTTTGATGAAACCAGGCTTCACAGTGGGATAATTAAATCATGATTTTAACCCAGGACTCGACGACTGGCAGCCCAGCACACTACAGCTGGGCTAACCCGATTTTCACAAGTCCCTTAAACGTGGACATTTTCATTTAAAAAAAATGCTTTTGTCCCTGAAAGATTGAATATATTGAAATGGTACATGTCCCCAAAAGGTAATGTTATTCACAATAAAGGCAACTTCTCTTCAAACCCAGGGTCCTGCTTTTGGCAACCCAGCATGCTACCACTGGAATTTCTCACAATGGTATATGTTCATTTATGCGCCAAACAGTCCAGTGATTGTCATCTAATTGTGAACCGGCGAGAGCGAGATTGGAACCCTGGCAGCCCAGCATAAAAACTGGGGCAACAAGAAAATTTACGCAAGGCGGAGTGGACATAATTGTGTATGCCGAAGTAGGACAGGGGGAGGACACAGCAATGAGGGAAAGGATGATTGAAACAGCCGTCCAACAGGCCCAGGTGACCTGGCAAGACCTGGATTCGATGGCAAGATCAAGGAGTTTCTCAAATCTACAAAACCCATTTTTCTACGGAGACAAAAGTACAACTCATTCGGCCGTTACTCAAATTGCTCAGGTATTGACATTTGAGACTCTCCCTCAAAAATTCACATATATTTAAAGTCAAAATAAGATCAACTTGAGGCTGTTTATGTTGAAAAACTGCTTTTGACATTTCTTCCATCACCGTCAGACTCACTTAAGTCTTGGCTTTATGGCTCTGTAGAAGTACTGTTTCGTAGCTCATTTGTTGAAACTTCACTTTTGCTTGAGTAATCATCACATAAATCAAGATTGAAAAACAGTCAACTACAGAATTTTCCAAGTGTATTTATATGAGCTTTTTGCACAAACACACTCGATCTTTACTTAAATTGGGGAAAAAACGGGCAACTCTCCCTTTCAAAGTCATATATATATATTTTCAGTAATAATAAAATCAACTAGAGGCAGGGGGAGAACACATGAATGAGGTTATGGACGATTGAAACAGCCGTCCAGCAGAACCTCTTCCCATTATGTTTGTAGTAATATACAAAAAAACAAGGATATTGTAGGTTTTCTTCCTTTTTCTGATACAAACAAGAGTCTTCGACTCTCCCTCGAAAAGTTAAGTAAAAATGTTCGACATGTAGATGGTGAGTGAGTGAGTTATTGTTTTACGTCTCATCAGCACCTGGTTGGGCTATTTAGAGACATACTTGGTTGTTATCGCTGGTCGACATGTAGATGGAGTCAGAAAGTGTAGTCTTTTGGTGATGCTGATTCAAAGGATGACAGAATAACAGCAAAGTTATTGTGTAAGTCCTCTTCTTTCAAAACTGAAGCTTTGATGAAACCAGGCTTCACAGTGGGATAATTAAATCATGATTTTAACCCAGGACTCGACGACTGGCAGCCCAGCACACTACAGCTGGGCTAACCCGATTTTCACAAGTCCCTTAAACGTGGACATTTTCATTTAAAAAAAATGCTTTTGTCCCTGAAAGATTGAATATATTGAAATGGTACATGTCCCCAAAAGGTAATGTTATTCACAATAAAGGCAACTTCTCTTCAAACCCAGGGTCCTGCTTTTGGCAACCCAGCATGCTACCACTGGAATTTCTCACAATGGTATATGTTCATTTATGCGCCAAACAGTCCAGTGATTGTCATCTAATTGTGACCCGCGAGAGCGAGATTGGAACCCTGGCAGCCCAGCATAAAAACTGGGGCAACAAGAAAATTTACACAAGGCGGAGTGGACATAATTGTGTATGCCGAAGTAGGACAGGGGGAGGACACAGCAATGAGGGAAAGGATGATTGAAACAGCCGTCCAACAGGCCCAGGTGACCTGGCAAGACCTGGAATCGATGGCAAGATCAAGGAGTTTCTCAAATCCACAAAACTCATGCCAATCATATGCACCGCGAAACCTTTTGGGGACATGGTCTATTTTTAGATTTTCAGCAAATATATATGTCCATGAATGGTGGTAGCCATTTTTGCACCTCTGCAGCACCATATTGGCCTATATCGAGGCTTGCTAAGGTGCAGGTCAAACAGGAAGGGATGAAACCTGGAGTTTTCCTTTTGATAATGAGCAAATTCATTTTCTTATTCAGAAAAAATGTTAAGAAGTTTAAGGTTCAGTTTAGAATCAAAGACGTGAAGATCAATCTCAGTTCTCTACGCACTGTCTCGTGTTGGCCACTAAGGATAGAGGGCTTCACCTTAGTGTTACCACCCATATCCTTTGTCTAATTTTTGGTTTACACCTGTTGCATGGAAAAAATGATATCTTTGTCAAAAAGAAGAAGACCAAAACCTGCATGTGTCCATTGCCCATTGATTTCACCTGTTTATTGGTATTTTTGTAACGTTAAATACTTGGCTTGGCAAAATCAGCATCAGAATATCTCCTGCTTTGAGTTTGAATCACCAGATTCTTTTTTTCTCTCTCTGCTAACAAAGAAACCAGCTGTGCCCATGGTTAGTTTAGTTTGGAGCTTCAAATTGATCAAATTCATAAATTTCATATTAGAAATATTTTTATCTGTAAAATGAACAGAAAGTGCTGAAATCACAGAAACCTTTATGTGAATTATTATAGTTGATTGCTATTACTAATTTGCTTTGCTCGGAATTATTCTTCTGCACATGGATATCTCTTGTCTAGAATTGCAATTAAGTCAATTTGGAGCTATTGGGTGTCAAAAGAAACTCGACATTGGCAAATTGCAATTCACAATGCTACTGTTTGGCTCGCTTCAATCAACTGCAAATTGCCATCTCCTCC
Organism: Platynereis dumerilii; assembly: GCA_026936325.1. Taxonomy (NCBI): domain Eukaryota; kingdom Metazoa; phylum Annelida; class Polychaeta; order Phyllodocida; family Nereididae; genus Platynereis; species Platynereis dumerilii. Next base: position 159,423 of record JAPTHN010000151.1, read on the forward strand.
GTTATTAAAAGGCTTAATGACTGTCTAGTTGAATCCTGTCGGCCTTTTTGTCTGACATAAGCCTGAGCCAGGTCAGACATTTGCAAAAACAGTCAGCAAAGCCGATTGTCCAACGTCTTTTGCGCGCACTGCCCTCTATCCAACATGGGACTTAAACGAGCAGAGAACCAGGTGAAAGCAAAGCTACAAGAAACATTCATTTGTAGCAAATCTTTTTTTTTTAAGTACCTCAGCCCTTCCTCACAGAGCCTCTTACTTGTGCTGGAAGGTTTTATGCTCTGAATTGGTAAGAACTACATTTTTGGACATGAAGGTCAAAAGGTGTGGGGGTGTGTGTTTTACACCTCTGCAGCACCATATTGGCTTATATTGAGGCTTGCTAAGGTGCAGGACAAACAGGAAAGGATGAAAAGTTGTAACAAATTTTAAACATTCTGTATTCCAGATATGATGGACACACTTTCCTTATTTCTGCCCATCATCAAAGTTATCGGATTGTCCCAAATTGGCAAGGGTCCAGAAAAGACTCTAAACCCTGAAAGCATACACCACACCAGCATAAAATTTGTTTTGTCCAAGCAATGAAGAGTTTTCCTTTTGATAATGAACCAAAACTTGTTTCCTTGCTGATTTGTTGAAACTTAATTTGCTTGAGAAATCATCACCTAAATCACAGATCCAGTGTATTTTACATGAAGTTTTGTACAAATACATACGCAATAATAAGTTGAATATTCTGTCCCGTTTAGACTCAAATTTCAAAACTTAATCTAGAGTTTTCCTTTTGATAATGAACAAATTAATTTTCTTATTAAGAAAAAATGTTAAGAAGTTTTAGGTCCAGTATAGAATCAAAGATGTGAAGATCACTCTCAGTTCTCTACGGGGAACGTCCTGCCCATAGTCATAGCGGACTTCTTCCCCAGGCATGATGTCCAGTATCGCAAACAGAACCAGGTGCAAGATGAAATCAGTTTGGATATTTTCACATTAAACCTAAACCTGGAATGTCATAAAATATAAAAAATCATTGTCATGAAATGAGGCGCAGAAGCATCTCATTTGTCCATACAGAGGCTTTCTAAAGTAATGCATAAGTGAGTGAGTGAGTGAGCTAGTTTGTGTTTTAAGTCTCATTAGCACCTCAATGGGCTATTTTAAGAAGACATAATGCTGCAATAACTTCAATATGCTGTTCCAGTATGGACTGTCAAATTAACCAACTCAGTCTATCAATCTAGACTTTCAAAGAGCTACCACGGAGCTAACCATCGTGATAATTGAAACCATGATTTCAACCCAGGACTCGGGTCGCTAGCAGCCCAGCACACTACTAATCAATCTTGAGCAAGACACTCCTGATTTTAGTAACAGTCTGGATAGCCTGTGGTCTTTTGTAGGTACATAGGTTTACACAGAGTGGCTGTAACACCTTGCAAAATTGATCTTAATTGTCAAACTGTTCATCATCATGTGTCTAACTTAGGAGAAGGTAAACAAAAAAAATGTTTGTCCCTGAAAGATTGAATATATTGAAATGGTACATGTCCCCAAAAGGTAATTTTATTCACAATAAAAGCAACTTCTCTTCAAACCCAGGGTCCTGCTTTTGGTAGCCCAGCATGCTACCACTGGAATTTCTCACAATGGATTATGTTCATTTACCGACAAACCTCACAAATTTCATGCCTGGCATTTTGATTTTTAGTTATGTTTATAGGGTTTTAGCTTTGAAAAAAAAAGGGGAAAAAATATATGTTTTTACGTTGTTTGAGAAGTTTGCAGCCAGGGGTTGAACCAGAGTTTTAGCACATGTTCCAAGCATCATCTGATTGAAGTGAGCAAAAGTGGTTGGTGCTAATATTCAAAATTACTTAATAAGAAACCTCACAAATGTAAAGTTTGAAAATGAATATCTAGGCCTGTGTTAAAATTTTGTGCATGATACATCACCCATATCAGAAGGTCTTATCAGGCATAACAGCCGACAAAGACAAAATCTTCAAATTAACTAACTCAATCTATTAATCTTGACTTTTCAAAGATCTCAAATGATGTTGAAATCTCATGTCGGAGGAAGACATAGCAATGAGGCAAAGGATAATTTTAACTACTATCCGACATGTGTGTGTGCATGTTTGTTTGTGTTTTATGTCTCCTCAGCACCTAATTGGGCTATTTAGAGACATCCTTGGTTTGTATCGAGGGAGATAATAAATCAGTTGGATGGTTTGTTAATTTCCTTTTCCTTTTTATCGATACCTAATGAAATGTACCAAGTTGCCTGCTTCATTGGGCTCATTTGCCATTTTAGTATCATTTACATTGATTGTCTAGTCCAGCGTAAATTGTACTCAGACGTTTCCTTTGAGAAGTTGCATTCATAAGGTGGATCGCGTCCTTTTGTATTCCAGCCTTCACACATGCATAACGAATAGTAGCCCATCCATCAGTATGGTGACCAGATTGCTCAGTGTTGGCAAAAATGAGATTTTAACCCAGGACTCGATGGCTGGCAGCCCAGCACACTACCACTGGGCTAACCCGATTTTCACAAGGCCCTTAAACGTGGAAATTTTCATTAAAAAATATTTTTGTCCCTGAAAGGTTGAATATATTGAAATGGTACATGTCCCCAAAGGTAATTTTATTCACAATAAAAGCAACTTCTCTTCAAACCCAGGGTCCTGCTTTGGTAGCCCAGCATGCTACCACTGGAATTTCTCACAATGGTATATGTTCATTTAATGACAAACCTCACGAATGTCATGCCTGTGTTAGAGTCCTGCCCATAGTCACAAGGCCACAGTGTGTTTGTTGGTGGTTTACGACTCATTAGCACTTTATATACCTAATGTACCAAATGCACCAAGTAGCCTCCTGCATTGGGCTCATTCGCCCTTTCGTATTGATGTTTTACTCCACACTTCAAGTTTGAAGGGTAAGCTATCAATACCACCATATCAACACTAAACAAAGTAGTGAGTATGTGTTTTACATCTCATCAGCACCTGATTGGGCCATTTAGATATACCAAAGTAGACATTTGCAGTAAAATGAATGGATACGTTGAAAAGTGTGCCTGAAAAATCACTTAGGGTACTAACATGTGGCGCACTAGTTTGACACACCAAACAGTTATGAAATCATCTGGATGTTTTAGCTCTGAAAAGATACCTTCAGGAGTTTGGAGGACATAGCTATGATGCAAAGGACAATTTAAACTATTGTCCAACACAAATCTGAGTGACCTGGCCCACGCAGAATTCGAACCCAGGACCTTGCGATTATTCTAGTCACAGGAAAAAGATTTAGAACAAAAGGCAATTAAGAAAATACAAAGCTGGTGCCAAACAGTTCCGTGATTGTTATCGAATTTTGACCCGGCGAGAGCGGGATTGGAACCCTGGCAGCCCAGCATAAAAACTGGTGCAACAAGAAAATTTACGCAAGGCGGAATGGACATATTTCTGTATGCCGAAGTAGGACAGGGGGAGGACACAGCAATGAGGGAAAGGATGATTGAAACAGCCGTCCAACAGGCCCAGGTGACCTGGCAAGACCTGGATTCGATGGCAAGATCAAGGAGTTTCTCAAATCTACAAAACCCATTTTTCTACGGAGACAAAAGTACAACTCATTCGGCCGTTACTCAAATTGCTCAGGTATTGACATTTGAGACTCTCCCTCAAAAATTCACATATATTTAAAGTCAAAATAAGATCAACTTGAGGCTGTTTATGTTGAAAAACTGCTTTTGACATTTCTTCCATCACCGTCAGACTCACTTAAGTCTTGGCTTTATGGCTCTGTAGAAGTACTGTTTCGTAGCTGATTTGTTGGAATCATCACATAAATCAAGATTGAAAAACAGTCAACTACAGAATTTTCCAAGTGTATTTATATGAGCTTTTTGCACAAACACACTCGATCTTTACTTAAATTGGGGAAAAAAACGGGCAACTCTCCCTTTCAAAGTCATATATATATTTTCAGTAATAATAAAATCAACTAGAGGCTGTTTATTCCCTAATAAGGACAGGGGGAGAACACATCAATGAGGTTATGGACAATTGAAACAGCCGTCCAGCAGAACCTCTTCCCATTATGTTTGTAGTAATATACAAAAAAACAAGGATATTGTAGGTTTTCTTCCTTTTTCTGATACAAACAAGAGTCTTTGACTCTCCCTCGAAAAGTTAAGTAAAATTGTTCGACATGTAGATGGAGTCAGAAAGTGTAGTCTTTTGGTGATGCTGATTCAAAGGATGACAGAATAACAGCAAAGTTATTGTGAAAGTCCTCTTCTTTCAAAACTGAAGCTTTGATGAAACCAGGCTTCACAGTGGGATAATTAAATCATGATTTTAACCCAGGACTCGACGACTGGCAGCCCAGCACACTACAGCTGGGCTAACCCGATTTTCACAAGTCCCTTAAACGTGGACATTTTCATTTAAAAAAAATGCTTTTGTCCCTGAAAGATTGAATATATTGAAATGGTACATTTCCCCAAAAGGTAATGTTATTCACAATAAAGGCAACTTCTCTTCAAACCCAGGGTCCTGCTTTGGGCAACCCAGCATGCTACCACTGGAATTTCTCACAATGGTATATGTTCATTTATGCGCCAAACAGTCCAGTGATTGTCATCTAATTGTGACCCGGCGAGAGCGAGATTGGAACCCTGGCAGCCCAGCATAAAAACTGGGGCAACAAGAAAATTTACGCAAGGCGGAGTGGACATATTTGTGTATGCCTAAATAGGACAGGGGGAGGACACAGCAATGAGGGAAAGGATGATTGAAACAGCTGTCCAACAGGCCCAGGTGACCTGGCAAGACCTGGATTTGATGGCAAGATCAAGGAGTTTCTCAAATCCACAAAACTCATGCCAATCATATGCTCCGCGAAACCTTTTGGGGACATGGTCTATTTTTAGATTTTCAGCAAATATATATGTCCATGAATGGTGGTAGCCATTTTTGAACCTCTGCAGCACCATATTGGCCTATATCGAGGCTTGCTAAGGTGCAGGTCAAACAGGAAGGGATGAAAAGTTGTACGTGAAGTTTTTGTACCAAATACATACGCAGTAATAAGTTGAATATTCTGTCCTGTTTAGACTCAAATTTCAAAACTTAATCTATAAACAGTGGAATCACAGTGGAATCATCAAGCGTACATGTATTCTTATGTTTGTAAAACATTTTTTGCGAATACGCTCCCTCACATATTTTACAGTGAACAACACTTCCCTCAAAATGATGCACTCTTTCGAAGTCACTCCTCCCTTCTCTGCAGAGAATCTTATTCTTCTTCAATACACCCAGATTCCTGACTTTCTTCATGAGCAATTTGTCTGACAACAATTGTTTTTATCTTTTTACTATTTGTGTGAATTCAGCACATGCCGTTTCAACTTCCCGCCACTTACATCCTTATCGCAATATGGGCAACGTCTGGTTGGTTTTTTACACTTCTCCTTTGTTAAAGTGTGTGTGTGTGTGTTTTACACCTCTGTAGCACCTTAGTGTCCCTGTATCGAGGCATGTTAAGGTGCAAGTAATAACTTCAATATGCTGCTCCAGTATAGACCGTCAAATTAACCAACTCAGTCTATCAATCTAGATTTTCAATGAGATTTTAACCCAGGACTCGATGGCTGACAGCCCAGCACACTACCACTGAGCTAACCCGATTTTCACAAGGCCCTTAAACTTGGAAATTTTCATTAAAAAATATTTTTGTCCCTGAAAGATTGAATATATTGAAATGGTGAGTGAGTGAGTGAGTGAGTTTGTGTTTTACGCCCCATCAGCACCAGTGTGGGCTATTTAGAGGCAACATTGGTTAGATAGATTATCTTGGAACTAATTTCTCATAATTTGTAGAAGTAGTCGTTATCTCTGAGGAACTGTGTTATACTGGACGCTGAATTTTCTAAGAATAAGTGTTTGAGATTACCTGATTGAAAGGGCCGGTGATGTAGATTGTTATTACATTCTATCAAGATATTTTTGATCGAAAGTGGTACATGGCACCCTTCGCATATTGGTGCTGCGTCATTGTTTAATAAGTGTGAGTGGGTTAATCTGCTGTGCCCTATGAGACATCTATGAATTACGATTTGCTCTCTGCGTGAGTGCACATCAATTTTTATATCTTTCATTACGTGTGGTAGTATTGTGCATAGCTTGTTTCTTTGGCAAGCATTCCATCGTACTTGCCAACTATACTTGGTAAAGTCATTGATATGCTTTCTAAAATCCGTATAAGGGACAACATAGTCCGTTAAGGTTTTACTTAAAGTTACTCTGAATGATAGTCAAGTTTGGATCAAAAGATTTAGTAATTTTTGCATCATCTTGTGTATTTTCGTACAAATAATTCGCATGTAAAGTTTTTTCCCTCTAAGATGATTTTTTGTAACTCAAATAACCCCTGAAAGGCACTAAATGACCGGTTTCATTCTAAGCCCTAGGGGTTTTATAACACTTTGTTTAGTCATATAAATTTGTTGGTACTTTGGCTGAAATACCGGGTAAAAAGCCGGATTTGTTGGACATGCTGCCAGTTTTACAAAATATTGCAGCGAAAGATTTATTCGCCGTAGTGACAATGGTGGCTCTTTCGCAAGGACATATAGACTCTCGATTGGCGATGTTCTAAATGCCCCAAGACACAGGCGAATGCCGAGATGGTGTACTGTATTTAGACATCGGAGGTAAGACGGTCTTGCTGATCCATATACAATACTCCCGTAATCGAGACGTGATCGGGTTATAGCCCTATATAGTCGTAGCAATACCAGCACATGCTGATTGTACCTACAAACGATGCGTATCGACGCAGGACACTCATTCAGCTTTTTCATTTTGCACCACCACATCATCAAGCAGCCCCTGCTGGATCACGGAACGACAGCAGTATCACATTATGTCCTGTATTTATGTGGGCTAATAAGATCAACCGCAGCTACGACATCATTCGGAAACAAGCAGCTAGCAATTTTATTTCCCTTGGTATTGCAATACGTGATTTCCATTTCAGAGAAGAATTTCTTCTCTTCATCAGACAGCGAGTCAACACCTTTCCCAAGCCACTTATTTCTCTCAAGCCATTGAGCCATCATCATGCGGCAAGGCTCCCCTCCAGTCTAGCGTTAAATAAAGTGGCGCGGCAGCACACCAAATTTCAAAACTCAACAAAGTCAGTCTTCGTATGAAAGGTTCTTTCCATTACGCTCTGGTGATGCTGTAACACCTTGCGAAATTGATTGTGATTGTCAAACTCTTCATCATCATGCGTCAGCGCTCTGCCTTCCAGCTGGTCAGTCGAACTTAGGAGAAGGTAATAGTAGGAATACTTTAGTCCGTATTTCAGTTTTCCATCATTGTCCAAAGTTAATTGCTCAATTGCCTGTTCTAAACACGACCAGTTCCTTTTTTAAAACATGTCACTTGCATCTTCCACTTGTGGCATAAAAGTTTTGAAGGCGATGAATAAACGCCCCAGTGACCGCATACTCGTCATGACACTCTTTCTAACCTCGTCGGATTTTCCCACTTTACAACGTTCTTTTTTCCAGAGAAGTTCTCCCAGATATTTGATAGTTGCATCGGTACGGCATATATCTCCCGTCTCATCTGATTGGAAGGATGATAGAATATCAGTAAAGTTATTGTGCAAGTCCTTTCTTTCAAAACTGAAGCTTTGATGAAACCAGGCTTCACAGTGGGATCGTCCAGTGTACATGTTTTCTTGTGTTTGTAGAACATCTTTTGAGAATATGCTCCCTCACATATTTTACAGTGTCCAACACTTCCCTCAAACTGATGCACTCTTTCGAAGTCACTCCTCCTTCTCTGCAGAGAATCTTATTCTTCTTCAATATACCTATATTCCTGACTTTCTTCATGAGCAATTTGTCTGACAACAATTCCTTTTCCCTTTTTACTATTTCTTTATGTGAATTCAGCACATGCCGTTTCAACTTCCCGCCACTTATATCCTTATCGCGATATGGGCACCGTCTCCTTGGCTTTTTATACTTCTCCTTTGTTAAAACTGAAGGAAAGGAAATTTCAGAGTTAATACATAAGCCCAAAAATAACATAATTGGTTGGGCTGATAGAAATGCATCACAAGTGAACTTATGAAGATGTTTAACTAAAATCCACTTGCAAAGCATACAAGAATCCATGGATTCAAAACCGGCCTTTGGCGATTGTATGTTCGGGATTGAAATCATGAAGAGGGGGTGATTATTTATATTATTGCATGGATTGATTTGTATTGAGCAGTAATTGCCAGACTAATAGTGTTTGCTTCTAGCCATAAAAACTTTGAGGGGAACCTCTTAGCAAATCCCCAAACCAAATTTCATAAATATAGGTGAAATAATATAGTCGCAGTGGGCAATTCAAAATACGGCTCCTATTTTGGCAGCCATCTTGGATTTTTCCAAAAATTTCTAAGGGGAACCCCTAAGTGAATTCCTGTTCCAAATTGCATAAATCTAAGTGAAATGCTAAAGTCAGGCCAAGGTTTACTGACTCCTTGTTATTCGGAACTTTCTCAGAGGCATTTGGACCAGTCGGTCGGTCAGCAAATTTAAAAAAACAAGAAATTCCTCATGTAATTATATTTCCGTATTTCCATCTGAGAGCAGTCGGTCGGACTAAAAAATAAAAGGTACAAATTGGGATTTTGATATTAATATTTCACATTGAGTAATGCTTCATTTTTTTACAGCCAGCAAATTAGATTTATGAAAATGGCGATTCATATGTCAGCTGATGATTTGTCATGATCATACTAGTGCTTTCAATGCTAATTTGATTTAAGGAGACTAATCTCGCTTGTTGGTGACAAGCAAATGAGCGAATTATGCATCTGATTTTTACTTTAAAATCAGTTATGACAAATCAAATAGCCTTCCATTGATCATGACTAATCAAACAGCCTCTATGTTTCTCATGTTGAATGTAGACAGGGCTTTGGAGTCGGGTAATAATTGAACCGACTCCCGACTCCTTTGACTTTCTGAAAAGCGACTCCGACTCCTTGGGCCTCCTGAATTACGACTCCAACTCCTGACTCCGCTTATCGGCATTATTGAACATAAATATTACATGTTTAACAGGGGAGAAAAGTAATTCTAAAAAGTTTTCAAAGAATACGTCACCATATTCAAGAATGGGCATAATGAAAGACAAATAACAACGTGCAAGAGACTTCCTAGAAGCACGGTACTTGAAACGTTTAAGAAGACCAAGGCGTTTGTTTGCTTTAGCCACGATACTAGAGATGTGTTTGCTCCAAGAAAGGTCACTTTGCAAAGTCAATCCCAGATGTGAATGAGAGTGAACCTGCTTTAAATGATAGTCAACAAATTTAACACAAGGGGTCACTTGTGTGTTAGTAGAACAGCTAAAGACCATGAACACTGTCTTCTCTGCATTGACTGTAACTAGCCATTTGTCTGCCCATAGCTTAATGTTATAGATATCCTTGTTAATAACTTCAAGAGCTGATGGCTCAGTGGCAGAGCAGGGCTGGAAAAGGCAAGTGTATTTATGTGGGCTAATAAGGACAGGAGGAGGACATAGCAATAAGGTGAAGATTGAAATCGCTGTCAAACCCAGGACCCAGCGACTGGCAGCCATACCCCCATCCAGACATTTACCAAATTGGAATTGATGCAACTAGTGATGTGGAGCTTGAGAATGGTCTGAGTGAGTCAACTGGATTGCAAAAAGAACGGTAACCATTCACTAATTTTAAATGATTGAAGAATTTCCAATTTCAGCAGTATAATACTTTGGAGCAACTATACCCTGCATCGTCAGTTAACCGTGACACATCAGTTAACCGTGCCCATCGCTCTGGCCACTGTCCAGTAGAGCAAGCTTGCTCCAGACCGAAACAAACTAAGAAATTCTAGTTTCCGAAATTCACGCCAGGTGTCAGACTGTCAGTGTCAGTCAATGCAAATTTAGTGAAACCATCTAGGTACAAGTTCAGATCTCCTTTTCAGAAACAGGGCAATAAAGAATAAAATAACATATTTCCATTTGTAGCTGGTCTTTCACTCACAACTTGGTCTTTTTTAGGCATTTGGAAGGATCCAGTTCCATCCTTTTCCTTAGTTTCTGTTGATTCAGTTCGATTTGATCCAAATCTTTCATTTAACGTAGCTGGTTATATGTTCATTTAATGACAAACCTCACAAATGCCATGCTTGTGTTAGACAGGAAGAAGACATAGCATTGAGGCAAAGAATAATTGAAACTACTATCCAACATAATACGCGCATGTGTGTTAGAGTCTTGATGGACACATGGCCACAGTGTGTGTTTGTGTTTTACGTCTCATCAGCACCTTATTGAGTTATTTAGAGCCATCCTTGGTTTGTATAGAGGGAGGTAATAAATCAGTTGGATTGTTTGTTAATTAGTTTTCTGTCTTTGTATCAGTTTCAAAGCGCCAGACAAAAAGTAATGTAAAGTCACCACAATTTCCATAAAAATCTTCTGAAATTGCTCAAAGTGATGAGATCAAGTACTTCTTCCTTAGTTGCAAAAACATCAGCGGGAAACATGCAGCGACCGATTTTATTTCACTTTGGTGCCTTCACAGATCTCGCACTTACTGGGAAGCTGTTTAAGAGAAGGCAGGTCAATCCACTGTGGAATTCTGCATTGAGCAACTTAGTTAAAAGTTTTTCTTAGTTACATATTGACTCTATTGAGCATAACAGACCAGTTTGAAGACAGCCTTACTTGCTTTTTTAGTATTGTGCAAAATCAGAATATAACCATTATCATTTCTTACAAGTCCGCCCCCGCATAGCATATTTTGATCAAGGAAAGAAAATAGTACTATCTGACTGGCATTTGGAAAATCTTGGAAGTGGAAAAGGAAATGTGCATTTTCCTTTTGATAATGAACCAAAGCTCATTTCCTGCCTGTTTGGTTCAAACTTCACCTTTACTTCAGAATTCATCACCTAAATCAAACCACTGGCAGATCCAGGGTAGTTTATATGAATTTTTTTGTGCAAAATACAAATACAGACACAAGTTGAATATTCTGTCCAGCTTAGATTGAAATTCCAAACTTAATCTATCAACCAACCTAGACTTTTTAAGAGTTACCACGGAGCAGACCAGAATTTCAGTGTGTGTGTGTGTGTTACCGAGGTTTTGACCTTTGGGACTCTCCCTCAAAAAGTCACATATATTTTAAGTAAAACAAAAATCAACTTGAGGCTGTTTACATTGAAAAAATGCTTTCGACCTTTCTTCTGTAGAAGCATCACTGTCACTTAAGTCTTGAGTTTTTGGCTTAGTAAAAGCTCTGTTTCCTAGCTGTAGGACATGGGACTGCACATCAATGGGGTTATGGACGATTGAAACAGCCATCCAACAGAACCTCTTCCCATTATGTTTGTAGTAATATTAAAAAAAACAAGGATATTGTAGCTTTTCTTCCTTTTTCTGATACGAAAGATGAAATCAGGGTTTCAGCACCATGTCATGCCTCATCTGATTGAGTTGGGTGGGTTATTTGACAACCCTGCAACCCTTTTGGGACATGAAGGTCAAATAGCTGTGGTTATTTGATTAACACCTCTGCAGCACCTTATTGGCCTCTATCGAGGCTTGCTAAGGTGGAAGTCAAACAGGAAGGATGAAAAGTTGTGACCAATTTTTACACCTCCTGTATTAGATGGCAAGAGATCAAGTGCTATGTTTTTTGGTTACAAGTCTATCCATCCTTTGACTTGTTTGCTCAATCTGTGTCTTTGCCATTCTTTCAAAGCCACACATCGAATAAGTGGAACAGGTATCTTTGCACAAATATCTATCGTTGACTGTCTTCAGGTCAAGTGAAAGTTCCCTAATTTCTTTCACACTGGATCTTCGCAACTACTATCTGACGATTGTTTCATTTTTGCTTCCAACTGGTTCAATTTTTGAGTAGCAAAGACAAAAGATAAATTTTTTTCTTAGCAAAACCTCCAATATTTACTTAATGGTAGTTTTTTCCAGGGTTTTGAGGTTCTCAAAAGAAAGTTTTTGTGAACAAAAGCTCCAATAAAGTGTTCAATGATCATAATTATCTTATTCATTGACATGTTATGCCGAAGGAACATTTTGTAAGTCAATTTAGCAAGCAACAAATTCAACCATCCAAAATAGGCCTCAATATTTATCATCATCCATATTTATGCGAGTTCTACCTTCAAACTGGCCAGTGGGTGGCATTGAGGAGAAAGCATACTAGGAATGTTTTAGACGGTGACAATGAGGCAATGAGGCGAAGGATGATTGAAACAGCCGTCCAACAAATCCAGCTGACCGGCAAGAGGTGGATTCAAACCCTGAACACAGTGATTAGCAGCACAGTGAGTGAGTGAGTTTGTGTTTTACGTCTCACCAGTATCCAATAGAGCTATTTAGGGACAGACTTGGTCGGTATCAATGGTGTTGATACTTGATTAGCAGCACAGCATGCACCACACACACCAAAATGTGATTATGAAAGGCAGAAAGTCAAGTGAAAATCATATTTCGCAGTGAGATCACTGATTGTACCCCCCAGTCAGAAACCAAATAAAACATATATGCCAATCATATGGTCTGCGAAACCTTTTGGGGACATGGTCTACTTTTAGATTTTCAGCATATATATATGTCCTAAAATGCTGGTTGCCATTCCGCAAGTAACAAAAACCCTCATATATGTGCCACGAATGTATAATATTTTTAGCAAATACATATATGCTTCACTTTAGCAGACTGTGGTAACATCATCAGCAAAAATGTGTTATTTCACACTATCAGCAAATGACAAATTTTAATTTTCGTGATGAAAAGTTGGAAATCTATCAAAAACAAGCAAGTTTTAGTTATGTCTTGACTACTTTGCTTAAAAAACATAATTTTTCAGGGGTTTAACCATGGAAACATGATTATTTGTGCCAAATATTGTCATTTTCACAAATACACCTTAAAATGTTCCAGGATATATGCAGCTTTTTAGAACATCCAATACACAATACACATAACTGGACATCAAAACCCTGCCTTCACACAAATTTTCTTTCAATACCAATGGGGTGAGTGAGTTTGTGTTTTACGTCTCATGAGCACCTGTTTGGGCTATTTAGAGACATACTTCCTTTTAAAACTACTAGAGAGACACTCATGCAAAATGTTGCAGAATGATTCGCATGTGTTGCAGAATGATTCGCAGGTTTATGTAAATTCCAATAATAAAAGGAATGGTGACGGATTGTCCGCAAAAAAAAAACGCCTCCATCCAAAGAACCACTTCACTACTATCATCAGGTACATTTCTTCAATATTCCCCTCAGGCAACCTTCACAAGACATTTCACACATTAACTTCTTGTCAAATTTTCCCCAACTCAGGTGAAATTTTCACTAAATTACAGCTTTGCTAATTTACTTTGAATTGCCCTGACTTTTCACTGACCAACCCTGCTGACATAATTTCAAAAAAGGGTGCACAATGATAAAACACATAGTAAGAAAATCCTTAGAATGCTTTCTTTTCAGGTCATTAAAAGTAAGCTACAATGACAAGCGCAGTTGTATAATAGATAACGAGAAACATGCAAAGAACAATTTTCAAATTTTGAACAGCTCGTAATTCAGGGATTATCGAGTCTTTATCTACTCATAATTTAGCGATTTTCGAGTCATCATCTGATGCTTGTGTTCTTCATTAAATGGCTTGGTTCTCACTTTTTCATACGGAATTTGAAACTTCATCTCATCGAGAAATTCTATAACCTCCTTTTTCTCTGAAAAAGAAAAATAAGCTCTGAGTTCATACAAGGATTTGCTATGGTTTGTGGAGATTCAAAGTTGGATATTGACGGAGAATGAATACATTGAGCATCATTAATATATAATAGGCTTTTGCCCGATATGATGAACTGCGATGGAAGTCATATTGAATATCGGACTTAATCTTGATTTATGAACAAAAACATTTGAAAACCAGGTTTTATAATCAGCTACACCCATTGCTAGACATGATGGACATACTTTACGTATTTCTGCTCATCGATCATCGAAGTTATCAGAGAATTGGCAAGGATCCAGAAAAAACAAGAAAAGAATTCAGAAGTCCCTCGATGGTAGATAATTATATGTTGTGACACCTTGCAAAATTGATCCTAATCATCAGATTCACCATCGATATTTATCCGAGTTCAACTCATTGAAAAACTGCTTTTGACCTTTGTTCTATAGAAGCATTATCCTGAAAAGACTGTAGACCTTGAAAGCATGTTTAAGTAACATTCCAGACTCCACTACACTACACCAGCATAAAATTTGTTTTGTCCATGTAATGAAAGAGTTTTCCTTTTGCTAATGAACCAAAGCTCCTTTCCTTGCTGATTGTTGAAACTTAACCTTTACTTGAGAAATCTTCACCGAAATGAAACTACTGACAGATCCAGTGTATTTTACATGAAGTTTTTGTACAAAATACGTACACAGTTCCTCATTTGGCTATTTCAAGTGGACATAATGCAGTATAACTTCAATAAGGAAGTCTTTGTTAGCAAAACCCCCAATAATTTCTTAATGACAGTTTTTTTTTTCCGGGCTTGAAGGTTCCGTAAAAACGGCATTTTGCTTTTGAGTTATGTTTATAGGGTTATAGCTTTGAAAAAAAAGGGAAAAATCTAAATTTCTTTTTAGGTTGGTTGAGAATTTTGCAGCCAGGGGTTGGACCAGAGTTTTAGCACATGTTCCAAGCATCATCTGATTGAAGTGAGCAAAAGTGGTTAGTGCTAATATTCAAAATTACTTAATAAGAAACCTCACAAATGTAAAGTTAGAAAATGAATCTCTAGACCTATGTTAAAAACTTTGTGCGTGAAACATCACCCATATGAAAAGGTCTTATGAGGCATAACAGCGGAAAATGACAAAACATTCAAATTGACCAAGTCAATCTATTAACCTTGATTTTCAAAGATCTCAAATGATGTTTAATAATTATCTTACTCACTGACATGTTATGCCGAAGGAAGATTTTGTAAGTCAATTTAGCAAGCAACAAATTCAACCATCCAAAATAGGCCTCAATATTTATCATCATCCATATTTATGCGAGTTCTACCTTCAAACTGGCCAGTGGGTGGCATTGAGGAGAAAGCATACTAGGAATGTTTTAGACGGTGACAATGAGGCAATGAGGCGAAGGATGATTGGAACAGTCGTCCAACAAGTCCAGCTGACCGGCAAGAGGTGGATTCAAACCCTGAACACAGTGATCATCAGCACAGAATGCTACCACACACACCAAAATGTGATTAAGAAAGGCAGAGAGCCAAGTGAAAATCATACTTCGCAGTGAGATCACTGATTGTAACCCCCAGTCAGAAACCAAATAAAACATATATGCCAATCATATGGTCCGCGAAACCTTTTGGGGACATGGTCTATTTTTAGATTTTCAGCATATATATATGTCCCTGAATGCTGGTTGCCATTCACCAAGTAACAAATCCATCAAATATGTGCCACGCATGTGTGCTTTTTTTAGCAAATGCATGTATGCCTCAGGTATGCTTCACCTCAGCAAAAATGTTAAGAAGTTTGAGGCCCAGTTTAGAATCAAAGATGTGAAGATCACTCTCAGTTCTCTACGGGGAACGTCCTGCCCATAGTCATAGCGCACTTCTTCCCCAGGCATGATGTCCAGTATCGCAAACAGAACCAGATGCAAGATGAAATCAGTTTTGGATATTTTCACATTAAACCTAAACCTGGAATGTCATAAAATATAAAAAATCATTGTCATGAAATGAGGCGCAGAAGCACCCATTTGTCCATACAGAGGCTTTCTAAAGTAATACATAAGTGAGTGAGTGAGTGAGCTAGTTTGTGTTTTAAGTCTCATTAGCACCTCAATGGGCTATTTTAAGAAGACATAATGCTGCAATAACTTCAATATGCTGCTCCAGTATGGACTGTCAAATTAACCAACTCAGTCTATCAATCTAGACTTTCAAAGAGCTACCACGGAGCTAACCATCGTGATAATTGAAACCATGATTTTAACCCAGGACTCGGGTCGCTAGCAGCCCAGCACACTACTAATCAATCTTGAGCAAGACACTCCTGATTTTAGTAACAGTCTGGGTGGCCTGTGGTCTTTTGTAGGTACATAGGTTTACACAGAGTGGCTGTAACACCTTGCAAAATTGATCTTAATTGTCAAACTGTTCATCATCATGTGTCTAACTTAGGAGAAGGTAAACAAAAAAAATGTTTGTCCCTGAAAGATTGAATATATTGAAATGGTACATGTCCCCAAAAGGTAATTTTATTCACAATAAAAGCAACTTCTCTTCAAACCCAGGGTCCTGCTTTTGGTAGCCCAGCATGCTACCACTGGAATTTCTCACAATGGTATATGTTCATTTACCGACAAACCTCACAAATTTCATGCCTGGCATTTTGATTTTGAGTTACGTTTATAGGGTTTTAGCTTTAAAAAAAAGGGGGAAAAAATATATGTTTTTACGTTGTTTGAGAAGTTTGCAGCCAGGGGTTGAACCAGAGTTTTAGCACATGTTCCAAGCATCATCTGATTGAAGTGAGCAAAACTGGTTAGTGCTAATATTCAAAATTACTTAATAAGAAACCTCACAAATGTAATGTGTGAAAATGAATATCTAGGCCTATGTTAAAATTTTGTGCATGAAACATCACCCATATCAGAAGGTCTTATCCGGCATAACAGCCGACAAAGACAAAATCTTCAAATTAACTAACTCAATCTATTAATCTTGATTTCTCAATGATCTCAAATGATGTTGAAATCTCATGTCGGAGGAAGACATAGCAATGAGGCAAAGGATAATTTTAACTACTATCCGACATGTGTGTGTGCATGTTTGTTTGTGTTTTATGTCTCCTCAGCACCTAATTGGGCTATTTAGAGACATCCTTGGTTTGTATCGAGGGAGATAATAAATCAGTTGGATGGTTTGTTAATTTGTTTTTCCTTTTCTATCGATACCTAATGAAATGTACCAAGATGCCTGCTTCATTGGGCTCATTTGCCATTTTCGTATCTTTTACATTGATGTCTAGTCCAGCGTAAATTGTACTCAGACGTTTCCTTTGAGAAGTTGCATTCATAAGGTGGATCACGTCCTTTTGTATTCCAGCCTTTACACATGCATAACGAATAGCAGCCCATCCCTCAGTATGGTGACCAGATTGCTCAGTGTTGGCAAAAATAGATAAGGCAAACGCTTCCCTATTCCTGAATTAGGACCGGGGGAAGAGACACCAACGAGGCGAAGGATGATTGAAACAGCCATCCAACAGGTCCGGTGACCCGGCAAGAGCTAGATTCAAACCCTGGACACAGCATTTGGCAGCCCAGCACTCTTCTAAACAGATCAAACCTCCACCCAACATGGGTCTAAAACGAGCAGAAAATCAAGTTAAAGCAAAACACAAGAAGCGTTCCTTCGTAGCAAATCATTTTTTTAGGTACCTCAGCCCTTCCTCACAGAGCCTCTTACTTGTGCTGGAAGGTTTAATGCTCTGAATTGGCAAGAACTACGTTTTTGGACATGAAGGTCAAAAGGTGTGTGTTATGCACCTCTGCAGCACCACATTGGCCTATATCGAGGCTTGCTAAGGTGCAGGTCAAACAGGAAAGGATGAAAAGTTGTGACCAATTTTTAAACCTCCTGTATTCCAGCCATGATGGACACACTTTGCTTATTTCTCATCCTTCATCGAAGTTATCAGAATGTCCCAAATTGGCAAGGGTCCAGAAAAGACTCTAAACCCTGAAAGCATGTTTAACTCTGCTACACTACGCCAGCATAAAATTTGTTTTGTCCAAGCAATGAAGAGTTTTCCTTTTGATAATGAACCAAAACTTGTTTCCTTGCTGATTTGTTGAAACTTAATTTGCTTGAGAAATCATCACCTAAATCAAACTACTGACAGATCCAGTGTATTTTACATGAAGTTTTTGTACAAAATACATACGCAATAATAAGTTGAATATTCTGTCCCGTTTAGACTCAAATTTCAAAACTTAATCTATAAATCTAGAGTTATCCTTTTGATAATGAACAAATTAATTTTCTTATTAAGAAAAAATGTTGAGAAGTTTCAGGTCCAGTTTAGAATCAAAGATGTGAAGATCACTCTCAGTTCTCTACGGGGAACGTCTTGCCCATAGTCATAGGGCACTTCTTCCCCAGGCATGATGTCCAGTATCGCAAACAGAACCAGGTGCAAGATGAAATCAGTTTGGATATTTTCACATTAAACCTAAACCTGGAATGTCATAAAATATAAAAAATCATTGTCATGAAATGAGGCGCAGAAGCATCTCATTTGTCCATACAGAGGCTTTCTAAAGTAATGCATAAGTGAGTGAGTGAGTGAGCTAGTTTGTGTTTTAAGTCTCATTAGCACCTCAATGGGCTATTTTAAGAAGACATAATGCTGCAATAACTTCAATATGCTGCTCCAGTATGGACTGTCAAATTAACCAACTCAGTCTATCAATCTAGACTTTCAAAGAGCTACCACGGAGCTAACCATCGTGATAATTGAAACCATGATTTTAACCCAGGACTCGGGTCGCTAGCAGCCCAGCACACTACTAATCAATCTTGAGCAAGACACTCCTGATTTTAGTAACAGTCTGGGTGGCCTGTGGTCTTTTGTAGGTACATAGGTTTACACAGAGTGGCTGTAACACCTTGCAAAATTGATCTTAATTGTCAAACTGTTCATCATCATGTGTCTAACTTAGGAGAAGGTAAACAAAAAAAATGTTTGTCCCTGAAAGATTGAATATATTGAAATGGTACATGTCCCCAAAAGGTAATTTTATTCACAATAAAAGCAACTTCTCTTCAAACCCAGGGTCCTGCTTTTGGTAGCCCAGCATGCTACCACTGGAATTTCTCACAATGGTATATGTTCATTTACCGACAAACCTCACAAATTTCATGCCTGGCATTTTGATTTTGAGTTACGTTTATAGGGTTTTAGCTTTAAAAAAAAGGGGGAAAAAATATATGTTTTTACGTTGTTTGAGAAGTTTGCAGCCAGGGGTTGAACCAGAGTTTTAGCACATGTTCCAAGCATCATCTGATTGAAGTGAGCAAAACTGGTTAGTGCTAATATTCAAAATTACTTAATAAGAAACCTCACAAATGTAATGTGTGAAAATGAATATCTAGGCCTATGTTAAAATTTTATGCATGAAACATCACCCATATCAGAAGGTCTTATCCGGCATAACAGCCGACAAAGACAAAATCTTCAAATTAACTAACTCAATCTATTAATCTTGATTTCTCAATGATCTCAAATGATGTTGAAATCTCATGTCGGAGGAAGACATAGCAATGAGGCAAAGGATAATTTTAACTACTATCCGACATGTGTGTGTGCATGTTTGTTTGTGTTTTATGTCTCCTCAGCACCTAATTGGGCTATTTAGAGACATCCTTGGTTTGTATCGAGGGAGATAATAAATCAGTTGGATGGTTTGTTAATTTGTTTTTCCTTTTCTATCGATACCTAATGAAATGTACCAAGATGCCTGCTTCATTGGGCTCATTTGCCATTTTCGTATCTTTTACATTGATGTCTAGTCCAGCGTAAATTGTACTCAGACGTTTCCTTTGAGAAGTTGCATTCATAAGGTGGATCACGTCCTTTTGTATTCCAGCCTTTACACATGCATAACGAATAGCAGCCCATCCCTCAGTATGGTGACCAGATTGCTCAGTGTTGGCAAAAATAGATAAGGCAAACGCTTCCCTATTCCTGAATTAGGACCGGGGGAAGAGACACCAACGAGGTGAAGGATGATTGAAACAGCCATCCAACAGGTCCCGGTGACCCGGCAAGAGCTAGATTCAAACCCTGGACACAGCATTTGGCAGCCCAGCACTCTTCTAAACAGATCAAACCTCCACCCAACATGGGTCTAAAACGAGCAGAAAATCAAGTTAAAGCAAAACCACAAGAAGCGTTCCTTCGTAGCAAATCATTTTTTTAGGTACCTCAGCCCTTCCTCACAGAGCCTCTTACTTGTGCTGGAAGGTTTAATGCTCTGAATTGGCAAGAACTACGTTTTTGGACATGAAGGTCAAAAGGTGTGTGTTATGCACCTCTGCAGCACCACATTGGCCTATATCGAGGCTTGCTAAGGTGCAGGTCAAACAGGAAAGGATGAAAAGTTGTAACCAATTTTTAAACCTCCTGTATTCCAGATATGATGGACACACTTTGCTTATTTCTCATCCTTCATCGAAGTTATCAGAATGTCCCAAATTGGCAAGGGTCCAGAAAAGACTCTAAACCCTGAAAGCATGTTTAACTCTGCTACACTACGCCAGCATAAAATTTGTTTTGTCCAAGCAATGAAGAGTTTTCCTTTTGATAATGAACCAAAACTTGTTTCCTTGCTGATTTGTTGAAACTTAATTTGCTTGAGAAATCATCACCTAAATCAAACTACTGACAGATCCAGTGTATTTTACATGAAGTTTTTGTACAAAATACATACGCAATAATAAGTTGAATATTCTGTCCCGTTTAGACTCAAATTTCAAAACTTAATCTATAAATCTAGAGTTATCCTTTTGATAATGAACAAATTAATTTTCTTATTAAGAAAAAATGTTGAGAAGTTTTAGGTCCAGTTTAGAATCAAAGATGTGAAGATCACTCTCAGTTCTCTACGGGGAACGTCTTGCCCATAGTCATAGGGCACTTCTTCCCCAGGCATGATGTCCAGTATCGCAAACAGAACCAGGTGCAAGATGAAATCAGTTTGGATATTTTCACATTAAACCTAAACCTGGAATGTCATAAAATATAAAAAATCATTGTCATGAAATGAGGCGCAGAAGCATCTCATTTGTCCATACAGAGGCTTTCTAAAGTAATGCATAAGTGAGTGAGTGAGTGAGCTAGTTTGTGTTTTAAGTCTCATTAGCACCTCAATGGGCTATTTTAAGAAGACATAATGCTGCAATAACTTCAATATGCTGCTCCAGTATGGACTGTCAAATTAACCAACTCAGTCTATCAATCTAGACTTTCAAAGAGCTACCACGGAGCTAACCATCGTGATAATTGAAACCATGATTTTAACCCAGGACTCGGGTCGCTAGCAGCCCAGCACACTACTAATCAATCTTGAGCAAGACACTCCTGATTTTAGTAACAGTCTGGGTGGCCTGTGGTCTTTTGTAGGTACATAGGTTTACACAGAGTGGCTGTAACACCTTGCAAAATTGATCTTAATTGTCAAACTGTTCATCATCATGTGTCTAACTTAGGAGAAGGTAAACAAAAAAAATGTTTGTCCCTGAAAGATTGAATATATTGAAATGGTACATGTCCCCAAAAGGTAATTTTATTCACAATAAAAGCAACTTCTCTTCAAACCCAGGGTCCTGCTTTTGGTAGCCCAGCATGCTACCACTGGAATTTCTCACAATGGTATATGTTCATTTACCGACAAACCTCACAAATTTCATGCCTGGCATTTTGATTTTGAGTTACGTTTATAGGGTTTTAGCTTTAAAAAAAAGGGGGAAAAATATATGTTTTTACGTTGTTTGAGAAGTTTGCAGCCAGGGGTTGAACCAGAGTTTTAGCACATGTTCCAAGCATCATCTGATTGAAGTGAGCAAAACTGGTTAGTGCTAATATTCAAAATTACTTAATAAGAAACCTCACAAATGTAATGTGTGAAAATGAATATCTAGGCCTATGTTAAAATTTTGTGCATGAAACATCACCCATATCAGAAGGTCTTATCCGGCATAACAGCCGACAAAGACAAAATCTTCAAATTAACTAACTCAATCTATTAATCTTGATTTCTCAATGATCTCAAATGATGTTGAAATCTCATGTCGGAGGAAGACATAGCAATGAGGCAAAGGATAATTTTAACTACTATCCGACATGTGTGTGTGCATGTTTGTTTGTGTTTTATGTCTCCTCAGCACCTAATTGGGCTATTTAGAGACATCCTTGGTTTGTATCGAGGGAGATAATAAATCAGTTGGATGGTTTGTTAATTTGTTTTTCCTTTTCTATCGATACCTAATGAAATGTACCAAGATGCCTGCTTCATTGGGCTCATTTGCCATTTTCGTATCTTTTACATTGATGTCTAGTCCAGCGTAAATTGTACTCAGACGTTTCCTTTGAGAAGTTGCATTCATAAGGTGGATCACGTCCTTTTGTATTCCAGCCTTTACACATGCATAACGAATAGCAGCCCATCCCTCAGTATGGTGACCAGATTGCTCAGTGTTGGCAAAAATAGATAAGGCAAACGCTTCCCTATTCCTGAATTAGGACCGGGGGAAGAGACACCAACGAGGCGAAGGATGATTGAAACAGCCATCCAACAGGTCCCGGTGACCCGGCAAGAGCTAGATTCAAACCCTGGACACAGCATTTGGCAGCCCAGCACTCTTCTAAACAGATCAAACCTCCACCCAACATGGGTCTAAAACGAGCAGAAAATCAAGTTAAAGCAAAACCACAAGAAGCGTTCCTTCGTAGCAAATCATTTTTTTAGGTACCTCAGCCCTTCCTCACAGAGCCTCTTACTTGTGCTGGAAGGTTTAATGCTCTGAATTGGCAAGAACTACGTTTTTGGACATGAAGGTCAAAAGGTGTGTGTTATGCACCTCTGCAGCACCACATTGGCCTATATCGAGGCTTGCTAAGGTGCAGGTCAAACAGGAAAGGATGAAAAGTTGTGACCAATTTTTAAACCTCCTGTATTCCAGCCATGATGGACACACTTTGCTTATTTCTCATCCTTCATCGAAGTTATCAGAATGTCCCAAATTGGCAAGGGTCCAGAAAAGACTCTAAACCCTGAAAGCATGTTTAACTCTGCTACACTACGCCAGCATAAAATTTGTTTTGTCCAAGCAATGAAGAGTTTTCCTTTTGATAATGAACCAAAACTTGTTTCCTTGCTGATTTGTTGAAACTTAATTTGCTTGAGAAATCATCACCTAAATCAAACTACTGACAGATCCAGTGTATTTTACATGAAGTTTTTGTACAAAATACATACGCAATAATAAGTTGAATATTCTGTCCCGTTTAGACTCAAATTTCAAAACTTAATCTATAAATCTAGAGTTATCCTTTTGATAATGAACAAATTAATTTTCTTATTAAGAAAAAATGTTGAGAAGTTTTAGGTCCAGTTTAGAATCAAAGATGTGAAGATCACTCTCAGTTCTCTACGGGGAACGTCTTGCCCATAGTCATAGGGCACTTCTTCCCCAGGCATGATGTCCAGTATCGCAAACAGAACCAGGTGCAAGATGAAATCAGTTTGGATATTTTCACATTAAACCTAAACCTGGAATGTCATAAAATATAAAAAATCATTGTCACGAAATGAGGTGCAGAAGCATCTCATTTGTCCATACAGAGGCTTTCTAAAGTAATGCATAAGTGAGTGAGTGAGCTAGTTTGTGTTTTAAGTCTCATTAGCACCTCAATGGGCTATTTTAAGAAGACATACAGCTCATCTTCACGAAGCAGACACACTTTTAAAAGTACAACAAAATCTTGGAAGTGTCATAAAGAAGGTAGGAAACAATTTAAAGAGGGTTGAAGAGCCCCACTTCAGCAAAGCCTTCAGTGATTAAGTCAAACACACCCCTAATGTTGACCAATGAACAGGCCTTCAAGCATGTTATACAAATGAGGACGATTACGTCTATTCACGCATTTCTGTCAGTCGTACAGAAACGACTCTTGCTGCAATAGATAGATCTCTCCGAGATCTTTCAAATGATAGGTCTCGGGTCTCTGTGGACCCAATAGTCTCCACGCAAATCGCCGGTAAAGTTTTGAAGTGGAGAGAAATACTGCACGCTGATTGGCTGTGACGCTCTGACGCAAAATCTTATGATAATGTGCGATCATTGAGTGATTCGTCTAGGGTAGATTCTCTGGGTGAAGAGCCCTAAAACTATTGACCAAATAACATTTTCTCATGACCCCAAATGTGTTTTCTTGTCTATTTTACTTCTTAGATAGGAACATCTACCAACAATGTGTGAAAAGGCTTATTGGTTAATGTGGAAAACAACTTGGTCAATAGTTTCAGGAATCAATTAATTCACTCCATTTAAATTGCTTTATAACTTCCATTTCGGAACATCCCAGGTTTGTGTTGAAGTTTTAAAAGTGAGTGAGTGAGTGAGTGAGTTTGTGTTTTACGTCTCATCAGCACCTAATTGGGCTATTTAGAGACATACTTGGTCGGTATCAATGGTGTTGGATGGTTATTTTGTTATTTTGTTTTAAAAGTGTGTCTGCTTCATGAAGTTGAGCTGTAATGCTGCAATAACTTCAATATGCTGCTCCAGTATGGACTGTCAAATTAACCAACTCAGTCTATCAATCTAGACTTTCAAAGAGCTACCACGGAGCTAACCATCGTGATAATTGAAACCATGATTTCAACCCAGGACTCGGGTCGCTAGCAGCCCAGCACACTACTAATCAATCTTGAGCAAGCCACTCCCGATTTTAGTAACAGTCTGGATAGCCTGTGGTCTTTTGTAGGTACATAGGTTTACACAGAGTGGCTGTAACACCTTGCAAAATTGATCTTAATCGTCAAACTGTTCATCATCATGTGTCTAACTTAGGAGAAGGTAAACAAAAAAAATGTTTGTCCCTGAAAGATTGAATATATTGAAATGGTACATGTCCCCAAAAGGTAATTTTATTCACAATAAAAGCAACTTCTCTTCAAACCCAGGGTCCTGCTTTTGGTAGCCCAGCATGCTACCACTGGAATTTCTCACAATGGATTATGTTCATTTACCGACAAACCTCACAAATTTCATGCCTGGCATTTTGATTTTGAGTTATGTTTATAGGGTTTTAGCTTTGAAAAAAAAAAGGGGAAAAAATATATGTTTTTACGTTGTTTGAGAAGTTTGCAGCCAGGGGTTGAACCAGAGTTTTAGCACATGTTCCAAGCATCATCTGATTGAAGTGAGCAAAAGTGGTTAGTGCTAATATTCAAAATTACTTAATAAGAAACCTCACAAATGTAAAGTTTGAAAATGAATATCTAGGCCTATGTTAAAATTTTGTGCATGATACATCACCCATATCAGAAGGTCTTATCAGGCATAACAGCCGACAAAGACAAAATCTTCAAATTAACTAACTCAATCTATTAATCTTGACTTTTCAAAGATCTCAAATGATGTTGAAATCTCATGTCGGAGGAAGACATAGCAATGAGGCAAAGGATAATTTTAACTACTATCCGACATGTGTGTGTGCATGTTTGTTTGTGTTTTATGTCTCCTCAGCACCTAATTGGGCTATTTAGAGACATCCTTGGTTTGTATCGAGGGAGATAATAAATCAGTTGGATGGTTTGTTAATTTCCTTTTCCTTTTTTATCGATACCTAATGAAATGTACCAAGTTGCCTGCTTCATTGGGCTCATTTGCCATTTTAGTATCATTTAAATTGATTGTCTAATCCAGCGTAAATTGTACTCAGACGTTTCCTTTGAGAAGTTGCATTCATAAGGTGGATCGCGTCCTTTTGTATTCCAGCCTTTACACATGCATAACGAATAGTAGCCCATCCATCAGTATGGTGACCAGATTGCTCAGTGTTGGCAAAAATGAGATTTTAACCCAGGACTCGATGGCTGGCAGCCCAGCACACTACCACTGGGCTAACCCGATTTTCACAAGGCCCTTAAACGTGGAAATTTTCATTAAAAAATATTTTTGTCCCTGAAAGGTTGAATATATTGAAATGGTACATGTCCCCAAAAGGTAATTTTATTCACAATAAAAGCAACTTCTCTTCAAACCCAGGGTCCTGCTTTGGTAGCCCAGCATGCTACCACTGGAATTTCTCACAATGGTATATGTTCATTTAATGACAAACCTCACGAATGTCATGCCTGTGTTAGAGTCCTGCCCATAGTCACAAGGCCACAGTGTGTTTGTTGGTGGTTTACGACTCATTAGCACTTTATATACCTAATGTACCAAATGCACCAAGTAGCCTCCTGCATTGGGCTCATTCGCCCTTTCGTATTGATGTTTTACTCCACACTTCAAGTTTGAAGGGTAAGCTATCAATACCACCATATCAACACTAAACAAAGTAGTATGTGTTTTACATCTCATCAGCACCTGATTGGGCCATTTAGATTTACCAAAGTAGACATTTGCAGTAAAATGAATGGATACGTTGAAATGTGTGCTTGAAAAATCACTTAGGGCACTAACATGTGGCGCACTAGTTTGACACACCAAACAATTATGAAATTGTCTAGATGTTTTAGCTCTGAAAAGATACCTTCAGGAGTTTGGAGGACATAGCTATGATGCAAAGGACAGTTTAAACTATTGTCCAACACAAATCATAGTGACCTGGCCCACGCAGGATTCGAACCCAGGACCTTGCGATTATTCTAGTCACAGGAAAAAGATTTAAAACAAAGGGCAATTAAGAAAATAGAAAGCTGCCGCCAAACAGTCCCGTGATTGTTATTGAATTGTGAGGCTGTTTATGTTGAAAAACTGCTTGACTTTATGGCTCTGTAGAAGTACTCTTTTGTAGCTCATTGGTTGAAACGTCACTTTAAGTTGAGAAATGACCTAAATCAAGATTGAAAAACAGTCAACTACAGAATTTTCCAAGTGTTCTCCTATGACCCTGATTACCCCTAAAATCCATCTTTATTTCACATCTTGCAATTCATTCTCAACAAAAAAGTTTTACACTTGCTTGCTTTCTAGCATCACAAAGTGCAAAGGTGTCTGGTGGCCAACTGCCAACATTTGTCTTCTCAACTTTACAAAAACAAGGTTGTTGATAAAATGTACAAGCATACCAGCAAGAGAGCCACTCACTTGTGCTGGAAGGTTTATTGTTTTGAATTAGCAAGAAGGAGGTGCCTTGTTTTAATTTACTGAATTGATGGATGGATGATTGGGGCTTTACGTCCTGTATTTACGCACATGGTAGGCTAATTAGGACAGGGGGAGGACACAGCAATGAGGCGAAGGATGATTGAAACAGTCGTCCAAAATAGGCCCAGGTGACCCGGCACGAGCTGGATTCGAACCTTGGACCCAGCGATTGGCAGCCCAGCATGCTACCACTACACCAACCCAACCTACTGAACAGCAAATAAACATCACAATGAAAATCATTTTGAAGGATCATAATTTTCTTACTCATTGACATGTTATGCCGAAGGAACATTTTGTAATTTATTCAGGAAACACTAAATTGGCATTACGATGAAATTCACGTTACGCCGAAGGAACATTTTGGAAGTCAATATAACAAGCAACACATTCGCATTATTATGAAATTCACGTTATGCCGAAGGAACATTTACTAATTCTATTTAGCAAACACAAAATTAGCATTACAATGAAATTCATATTATGCCAAAGGAATATTTTTTAATTCAATAGAGCAAACACCATATTAGCATTACGATGAAATTCACATGTTATGCCGAAGGAACATTTTCTAATTAAATTTAGCAAACACCAAATTAGCATTACAATGAAATTCATATGTTATGCCAAAGGAATATTTTCTAATTCAATTTACCAAACACCAAATTCGCATTACGATGAAATTCACATGTTATGCCGAAGAGACATTTTCTAATTCAATATAGCAAACATCAAATTAGCATTACAATGAAATTCCTATGTTGTGCCGAAGAAACATTCTCCAATTCAATTTTTAAACCTCCTGACCAGCAAGAGGTGATTAGCAGCCCAGCACACTACCACAAACACTCAACATGTGATTCAGGAAAACGGAAAGCCAGTAGTGGGATCGCTGATTGCACCTACAGACGATGCATTAAGCTTTTTTATTTTGCACCAACACTAAATCAAGCAGCCACCATTGTGTGGCTCCGTGGTACAAAGGTTAACATTTCCACCTTGTACACATGAGGACATAGGTTCGAAACCCACTCCGGCCATGTCGAGAGGTTATCACTATAATGATTGATATGATTGCCATTCAGATTGGTGAGCGCTGGTGAGCCGATTTATCTGAAATGGGCGCTATTTAAAATCATCACACTATATTATTGTATCAAAGAGCCGACAGTCCTGTCAAGCAAAGGCATTCATATGTTGACAATGGTTTTTAATTAATTTTCCAAATTATTACTTTTCGATCTATTCAATGGGAGTCACATACTTGGCATATTCATTAATAGATTGGCGAAGCATTTCAATTAATTTTCCAAATGGATAACAGCTGAAAAAGAGCCTGGCACCACCACTGCAAAGATACGTATCACTCGTTCAGCCTTTTTCTTATTTTGCGCCATCACTGGATCAAAGAACGACAGCTGTATCAAAAACCCACCATTGTATCAAAGAACCGTGTCAAGTCCAGCCATGATCAATTACTTTTTGGATCTATTCGATGAGAGTCACATACCTTGCAAATGCATTCATATATTGCGGCAGCAAAGCATTTTCATAAGCATTTTAATTCATTTTCCAAAGCTGTATCAAAAACACACCATTGTATCAAAGAACCGTGTCAAGTCCAGCCATGATCAATTATTTTTTTTATCAATTCAATGAGAGTCACATACCTTGCAAATGCATTCATATATTGCGGCAGCAAAGCATTTTCATAAGCATTTCAATTGATTATCCAAAGCTGTATCAAAAACCCACCATTGTATCAAAGAACCGTGTAAAGTCCAGCCATGATCAATTATTTTTTGGATCAATTCAATGAGAGTCACATACCTTGCAAATGGTAGCAAAGCATTTTCATAAGCATTTTAATTGATTTTCCAAAGAGACAACAGTTGAAAAAGAGCCCGGTGTGAACCACTGTATAGATTCGTAGACAACTCTTGAATAGGCTATTCTCAAACCCAAGGTGAATGAGCACATGGTCCGTCGTACAAAATAGGCCTCCCAGCCTGGATTGACAAAACCAATCAAATTGCAGAAAGATTACCCAAAAAATAAGACAAAACCATATAACGAGAATCACAAACATTAAAGAAAAGAATGGTTTCGACAAAACTCCACGAAGTCGATTGGTGACGACAAAGAACGGAAAATTCCTACCAATACCATCATGTCAATTGAAAAACGCCAAATTATAAGCTCATATGAAAATGTCTGCCGAACCCAAGAATAGCTATATACCTCACCAAAAATCCTTGAGACGCCGTCCAGGGATCACCGACATGAACATAGATCGAGCACCACGGGTAAAAACAGTCAACATTACTCAAAAATCGAATAATCACACACAATAGCACCAATTGTGCCAAATTTTCAACATGTCTGCCATGCTTCAAGGTGGTCCGCTTTGCTCGCAAGTTGGTGGACCCGCAGTTCGAACGCGTGCAGCGCCTCTTGCGGTGGTTGGGGAGGGGGGCCACTCAATTTTTTTTTTTGATTTATTCGGGAAGAGTATTATACAAAATATACAAAATGAGTATTTACAAAGATAGGCAAGCTGACAATATTATGATGTTGTTTGATCAGACTAGTTCAGTATTAGTAAGATTGATGTCATACCACCTAGGCTTATGTGCTGCTCAAAAGATAGGGTTTTAACGAGGATTTCCTGATCATAGGGTCATTTTTTGAGGCCTGGAGAGCCTGACCATAGGGTAGGGGAGGGCGGGGCATGATGGGCACCTTAACTTTGGAGGTCCACCATGTCATTACTATGCCAACAAAAATTACTATTTGTTGATGACTGGTTTTGCATTAGGTTCTACTTTAAGCATAGAAAATCTTGTTTCGCTCAATGAAATAGTGTTTGAGTTATAAGCACTTTTAATTTTTTGACAGGTGCCCATCATGCCCCGCAAGGGTGGGGCATGATGGGCACCTTGTTGGGGCATGATGGGCAGCTTCAAATGTTGGTCAATACTTACGGCATTATAGTTGTAAAACTGAAATAATTCCAATATTCTTAATAAAAAAACTTGCATTAGGCCTACATGATAAATGATAGTTATTGAACCAACTCAGCAAACCATAATCACTTTTTCGTCTAAAAAATGCAGGTAACAATCCAAAAACGTAAATTTAACATCATAAAAGGTGATTTGGCACACAAATTATGTTCTTAATTCTATACCTGATGTAGCGAATAAGGTAATACCAATAGATATTGAAATAGGCAGTATTTTCCATTCTTGTCAATCTTCAACTATTATATTGCAAGAAATACATATGATTAGTTCACATGGGGCATGATGGGCCTGGGCCCATCATGCCCCAATCGAGAGACCCATCATGCCCCAAACTTCATTTTTCATAAATGCCCTGAGACACCAGTTCCCAAGAATAAAGTCAAATCAAAGAGTTTTCAATCAAAATGTTGAGATGTCTCTTTGTGAAAGTAAAACAAGACAGATGTTAAAATATCACATACCATAATCACAACGCACTTGGAAAATCAGGGAAAAAAGTTGTTAGGGCTTCAAAATCCTAGAAAGAGCAATATCTGCTAAAGTATTGGTATCTGAACCATGCAATTTTCAGCTTCCTCCAGTGTTAAACTTTGGAGTTAAAGCCCAAACCCATCATGCCCCGGGGGCCCATCATGCCCCGGGGGCCCATCATGCCCGTCCTCCCCTACTCTTCTCAATTTGACATCACACAATAGTATTTTGCCTTTGAAATTGCAATCATGTAAAGTCTAAGGTACATTCAACTTTCAAGTGTTCCGTGTCAGCTCAAGTTAAGAATTCAACAAGTAGTGACCTCCCCCAACTGAATAAATGGCAGGATTGGTTGAAAAGGTTTGAACAACTGCGAATAAGCCAATCCTGTAGCTCATTCAGTCCAGGAGGTCACTAATAGTTGGATACTTAATTTGAGCCAACAGTCCTCTCAAGTTCCAACTCGTGGCGTCAGTGCTCATGTTT
Source organism: Platynereis dumerilii (assembly GCA_026936325.1). Lineage (NCBI taxonomy): Eukaryota > Metazoa > Annelida > Polychaeta > Phyllodocida > Nereididae > Platynereis > Platynereis dumerilii. Next base: position 190,478 of record JAPTHN010000151.1, read on the forward strand.
CTGAATAAAAAAAATTATAATTTTCCCTGTCATCTTTCACTTTAAAATGAAACTGACGCCCCTCTGAATCTCAACTTACTCTTGGTTGCAAGGGCGGACTGGCGGCATTTCGGGCCCCGTGGTAAAATAAGTCAAAGGGACCCAACTTCCCTACAAATTTTGATATTTTAAAAAGGAACACAAAATGCTGCTGGCCAAATTTGACAAATTGTTACATTTGGTTGGGGCACAGTCCTTTTTCAGACAATTGGAGACCTTCACTCTAAACATTTGATCGTCATTTTGACTAGTTTATGACTACTTTAGGCAGGGGCGTAGATCCTGGGGGGGATGCATCCCCCTAGTATGAACCTGGGGGAGAGATGATCTTATGATTATTCCCCTCTCGAATTTTAAATTAGGGACCGTTCAGAATTTATGACTGGGGGGTGGGAGTTTTGACCGAGGGGGTACTAATTTTTCACACGTGTTTCGAGGGGGGTATTAATTTTTGACAGCACTTCCAAGGGGGTAAGAAATTCTAACAAGGAAAAAATGTTAAAAAACACACATAAACTCGTTTTATTTGGACTTTTTACGCGCAAAAGTCCGCGAAATGCAGGTAAAGTACAGTAACTGGCATTCTGTACTTTACCTTTGTAGCCCCTGCAGCTGAGAAGGGAATCATAAAATTCCTAACTTTATTATGAAAATGTTGAGGACTAACTAAGGTTAAAGGGTTACTTTTGAATTTTTACAATTTTTGGTTCGCACCTTTATGGCAGGGAAGTACAAAGGTAAAATACAGCAAATGCAGTTACTGTACTTTACCTTTGTAGGGCAGTATTGAAAGCCTAAGATATTGCTCGAAACAGGCTAAGTTGAATGGCTTGAATCAGATGAAGAGCCAAGTCTACCGATGGGAGGTTTTGCCTCTTCTCAGAAGATTTTAACTGGTGAAGATCTTGGGGAAAAACTGATACACTTTTGCAAACATGATTTTATCACCACAAAACCACACGATTTTCTGGTGAAGATGCCCCCCAGAAAATCAAATGGTTAATTGGTGAAGATATTCTCCAGAAAATCATGTGGCTAACTGGAGAAGATATTCACCAGAAAATCACATGGTTTAGTAGTGACAAAATCACGTGGCTAACATTTGCAAATCCATATCAGTTTTCCCTGTGATAACTGAGAGGTAATTTCACATGATAACTCTCAGTTAACCACGAGTTTTGTCAGTTGGGTTAGGACCAATCATAAAGTCTGAACGCTCCCCAAGCAGATATTTTATGAGACTTTTGATTTTAAAAGTGCAAATTGTGTTCGAGGGGAGGATCCAGAAAATTCCGGTGGGGGGGTCTATCAGGCTATCGCGTCAAGGAATGCATAATTCGCGACATAACGCGACTGCGAGCTAGTGAAATTAACATGTAAAAATATATAAATTTTGGTCTGGGGGGGGATGCATCCCCTGCATCCCCCCCTGCGTCCGTCCCTGTAAAAAATAAATGTGTTCTGTAACTATGGTGCCCCAACTGAATGTGAGGTTCAGATATGGGAAAGTAGCAATGGTAACTAAAGATAATTCGGCAGTGTTGACTTTTACAACTTGGCATTGGTAACCATCTCCTCCTCATTTGTGAAAGCCAGGTCAAAGGTATTTGCTGTCTGGCTTCCCGGGTCCCCTGAAATGTGTGGGCTACCTCACGTGCTGGTAATCTCTGACACATTTTTTTTGTCTGCATGTTATAAAGTCTGAACGCTCCCCAAGCACATATTTTATGAGACTTTTGATTTCAGGCGCAAATTGTGTTGTGTAATTATGGAGCCCCAACTGCATGTGAGGTTCAGCTACACTGTATGGCTTGGACATGACTCAGCTGTATTCAGCCAGCTTGGACATTAAAATGGCTGGCTGTGGGAGAGTTCCATTTAGGGGCCGACCAGATGATCTTTGGGGGGGGGGGTATGGATATTTGGTGAAAAAAAAGATTGTTTTCCACTTGACTCTGAAAAAAAAAGTTTGTTCAGCATATGGAAATAAAAAAAAGTTTGCTGCGTTTCCACCTGCAGCTAGAGTACCGTAATGTTAAAATGCCGATTAAAAAAGTATGTCGCGAGTGCGCATGCGAAAAAATAGTTTGTCAACGCACTGCGAACGAAAAAAAAAGTTTGTCCCTGGGGCAGAGTCCATAACCCCCCCCCCCCAACTATCGTCTGGTCGGCCCCTTAGCTGGCTGCAGCAGCTTGAACTGGCAGCTCTTAGCTCTACCCTGAAATCTGTGTCAAATGCCATCTTGTTGGTCTATTGCTATTAAATAGATTTATTTATAATGTTTTCACGCTACAAAAGAACTTGAAATTTGAATTGTAAAATATTGTAGGACCCACTATATTAATCCTAGAAAGCCAATAAACCTCCCAAGCTGCATATGTGTGTGTGTGTGTATTTGTGTTTAACGCCTCAGCAGCACCTTAATGGGCTATATCGAGGCAGGCTAGAATTTTATATGTCTTTGTCATTTATCCTCACATTTTGTAGTATGTCTGTGTTTGATGCAAAAATGTGATTATGCTTTCTGGTTTATGTGTAAGAAATTGGAGTGGATTTGTTGGGAGAAGTGTGTCTCTTTGTCTTTGAAAGTCTCTACAGTCTTTTAATATGTGTTTAATTGTGAGAGGACATTGACAGTCATCACATATTGGGGCTGGATTGCCCAGTAGGAGATGAGAGTGGGTTAGTCGTGAATGTCCAATAAGACATCTGTGGATTACAATTTGATCCCTTCGTGTACTGACTTTAACACTTTTAACCTCCTTGATTCTGGGAAATATGCTTCTTAGTTTATTATTCTCGCAAGCGTTCCACATAACTTGCCATCCAGATTGGATGTATTCATTAATAACCGGACGCAGATCTGTGTATGGAATTGCATCATCATTTATATCCTTCGAGAGGGCTTTTTTGGCCATCGTGACCTGGAATCCAACAGAAGATAATCTCTTTGTCTTCTATACGTGATAGAAGCATAAGTACATCCTGTAGAATGGGATGATCCATCTGTTTACCTGCAAGAGCTTGTAATGCTGACTTAAGAGTCAGAACAAATTACAAATTTGTCTTTCTCAGAGATTCCTGCAAGCCAGACAGCTTGATAGATTGCTAGGAGCTCAGCTGTGTAGATTGAGCATTCATTGGGGATTCGCTCACTATATAGATTTGCCTTACAGGAAGTAACTGCATAAGCAGTTCGGTTTCCGTCTTTGGAACCATCTGTATATAAGAATTTGTGATCATGATGTTTCAGTTTAATGTCCTGAAACCTAGTTTGATATTCAATGGGGTGCATATGTAAATGTGAAAATAGGATTTTTCACAGTCCATTACACTGATAAGTCAGTATCAACACACTTTACAATTACTCTCTTGGCAGGCCTGTTAACTCCTCAGGGAGTATGCAGCCAAGCAGCTAAGTCACTCTACAACCGCCATCACTGCCTATAGCCAAGTTGCATTTGGATGAAGTGAAGCAAAGAGTAATGGAGGATCTGCTCAGTTCCTCCGTGCCATGGTTGGGAGTCAAACCTGCAACGTCTCAGTTACCAGGCGAGCACCTTATCCACCTGGCTATGACACCTCTTCCTACAGAACAAAAGATTCTGCTTTAGAAAATTTTCAGTGACAGCAGAACACCAAAAAAACCATGCAGAACAAATGATGAACGTAATCCTTTACCAGACTGTGAATGTGGACTTAGTGAGGCAACCCAGAGCCCTCTACATAATGTTGAGAGAACACACTTGTTTGACAATGTTAACATTTTATTCCTCAAACATAAAATTCCTGCTCATAAAAGTTTAATTAACGCGCAGTTACTGCTGGGACAACCAGACTATTTACTCAAGGGCCTTATCACTCGGCAAGACTGTGGCCCATTTTTAGCGAGTCCACTGGTGTCAACATCCAGCCAGCGAATCATGGGTTCACTTCACCTGGTGTCTGTATGCTGATGAAGTTCAGTAACAACAGTGTTTTGCACAGGTTGATGAGTGGGATACAATTAACCAATATAAGAGATCATCTGACCATGATGATACTGATCCACGAAAGTTCCACAAAAACAGCACAGAAAGTCTTGACTACCACATAATCAGAGATATCCAACAAGGGCTCTCCGTTGAGCAACAAGATTCATTCAAGATGATATTCAATTTGGCTTCCTTTGGCCGCCAAGTGTAAGTGACATCAAGGAGACATGCGCCTTTAAACTTGTAGTGAATTTAATTCCCAAAACATAACATATAAAACATACAGTTTTTCCAAATTTATTCTGTCTTTCTGTTCCCCTGACACTACCTGCCAATCAGAGCTTACTTCACAAGAAGTCACATGACTGATATTAAACAAGGAAAGTGAGTTTTACATATAACGAAGAGAAAATATTTTTCCTGATTCATACAGCGGTAAAATGTTAAAAGCAACAGTTGTTTTCTTTAGGGACAGTATTGTAAGGAATATATCGTTCATGTCAAACGCGTCAAATAAAATCTTATCAGGTATAAATAAACTAAAAAAATTACGAAACATATACAAAGGTGGTAATTGGCTTCTTCACTTACAAAATTGATACGACACTGTGCAAGCCTTTAGATAAAATTGGTTCAAACTTCAAAAAGACTGGTTACATTCAATCCACACATTTAATTGAAAGACTTTAATAATGATCATGGCAATCTGCCACACAAAACGAGTGCAAAAAAAAATTGTTGAATTGCACTCAAAAGTAATAATTATCAAAATAGGCGAATCACAAAAATAACCTTTTGATGTTTCGGTATATATATATGATGGATTTTCCAAAACTAACTTTTTTCCAACCTGTTATTACTTTTATACATAAAAATGATATATGGTTCAGTTATTACTGAGGGAATTTACAAATGATCTCCAAGAAATTTCATCATAGAAGAAAAAAGAACTGTTCGTTTATACCTAGAAATTTTGAAAAACTCATCGTAAGATTCATCACAATGACATTAAACACATGACATTAAACACATGACAGTTAACACATGACATTAAACACATGGCATTAAACACATGACATCAAACACATGACATCAAACACAAGACATTAAACACATGACATTAAACATCATCGACATTTAAGCACTCAATACAAATATCAAACATGCAAAAACTGGAATACCTCCACTTGATAGGTGCTTGATAAGTAAACTTAGGATGAAGCTCCGACTCAATCTATAAAAAATTGCTATTTTCAACTGGAGGAGCATTATCATTTCATATTGTAGGGAGAGGCACAGGGACAGTTGGCACAGCCTTATTTGTGGGAAGCTGAAGTTACCACATTTTGTTTACATGATGAGGTGCGTCAGGAAAATCAACCATTTTGGGTGTTGGCTGTGGACCACTTTCACGTACTTAAAGACCCCAAAACGGGGTGAGGTGTGCATAACCGATGGCCTCACCTGGTTCATTAGTAATTGATAAGCTTTGTAAATAGGTGATATTGTCGAGTACACAGTTCAGGTGTAATGGTAAGAATGTGCATACACTAATAAATATTTCAATTTTTTTTTATAGAATGGGTCAAAAATGCTAAAAGTGTCATTTCACATTGTTTTGACTTCCCAGTGTCACTTTTTGAATTTTTGAGCTGGATATCTCCTAGGCAAATAATAGTACAGGCTCAGTGGTACTGGTGATGCAGGCTGGGGACGGGACTTCAAGTTGACGTATGAATAAAATTCCTATTCTGAATAGCTTTTGTTCAAGACACCAAAATGCAGGTTTCGCCGTTCGTGCCAACCAGCCCCCTCTCCCCTTGCCTAACATCGTACGGAAGACATCCACCTTTCAGGGACAACAGTCACAGTCATGCAACTTTTGGACCGATATGTCAAATATGTATAATCATGGTCCGCCAAACCTTTCGGGGACATGATCTATTTTTAGCTTTTTAGCAAATATATATGTCTTCCAAATGCCATTCCTCAATTGATAAATTGTTACATGTATCAAATTGCAACCTATTACTCGGGCTTGTCATACCCTTTATATAATCTATCCATCTAATTCAGAAACTGAATAAAACATATATGCCAATCATATGGTCCGACAAACCTTTGGAGGACATGGTCTATTTTTAGATTTTCAGCAAATATATATGTCCCCAAAATGATGATCACCATTCCCCAAGTAACAAATCCATCAAATATGTGCAACGCATGGTCTGCCCAACCTTTGGGCTACGTGATATATATTTTTATATTTTATGCTATTTTTAGTGAATACATACAATGTATACATCTTGGGTATGCTTCACTTTAGCGAACTGTGGTGACATCATCAGCAAAAAACATGTTATTTCACACTATCAGCGAATGACAGGTTTTCATTTTCGTGAAAAAAGTCGGAAATCTATCAAAAACGAGTAAGTTTTAGTTACGTCTTGACTAAATTGCTTAAAAAACTTAATGTTGAGGGGGTTTAACCATGGAAACATGATTATTTGTGCCAAATATGGTCATTTTCACCAAAACATCTTCAAATGTAAAGAGTTCCAGGATGTCTGCAGCTTTTTAGAACACCCAATACACAATATACATAACTGGATATGAAAACCCTCATTTTAATATGTTTGCAGAATGATTCGCGTGTGTATGTAAATTCCAATAATAAAAGGAATGGTGACGGATTGTCCGCAAAAAAAACGCCTCCATCCAAAGAACCACTTCACTACTATCATCAGGTACATTTCTTTTTTTGAACATTCTCCTCAGGCAACCTTCACAAGACATTTCGCACATTAACTTCTTGTCAAATTTTCCCCAACTCAGGTGAAATTTTCACTAAATTACAGCTTTGTTAATTTACTTTGAATTGCCCTGATTTTTCCCTGACCAACCCTGCTGACATAATTTCAAAAAAGGGTGCACAATGATAAAACACATAGTAAGAAAATCCTTAGAATGCTTTCCTGTCAGGTCATTAAAAGTAAACTACAATGACAAGCGCAGTTGTATAATAGATAACGAGAAACATTCAAAGAACAATTTTCAAATTTTGAACAGCTCGTAAGTCAGGGATTATCGAGTCTTTATCTACTCAAAATTTAGCGATTTTCGAGTCATCATCTGACGCTTGTGTTGCTCATTAAATAACTTGGTTCTCACTTTTTCATACGGAATCTGCCACTCCATCTCATCGAGAAATTCTATAACCTCCTTTTTCTCTGAAAAAGAAAAGTAAGCTCTGAGTTCATACAAGGATTGCAATGGTATGAGGAGATTCAAAGTTGGATATTGACGGAGAATAAATACGTTGAGCATCATTAATATATATTAGGCTTTTGCCCGATATGGTGAACTGCGATGGAAGTCATATTGAACATCGGACTTAATCTTGACTTATGAACGAAAACATCTAAAATCTGGGTTTTATAATGAACTACACCCATTGCTAGACATCAGTTGAAGTGAGTAAAGTTATTCGAAAGTAAAAACACTTGAGTAACGCCCAGAATAAAACAGACAAACACAGAAGCTTTGATATCTGTTATCTAAATATCAATTTTGTGGCATTGAATCATAATATATAATATGCTAACCATAAAGTATTTTATTATTCGGATAATCTTTCATATGTTGATATTTGTACAAAATCAGCTAGTGAAAACTGAAATAGAGTAGGCCTAGGGTAACGTTGTTTTTCACGTTACAGTCTCCCAAAAATCATGTTACCTGATAGAGTTTTTATTCAAATGATCAACACATAGGTAACTACAAAATGAATTGAGGAACATAAGCTCTAAATATCTTAGTTGTCCATAACTTTTTGAGCCTCAACAGCCATGACACTCTAAGATGGAAACTCAGCACCGCTTGTAAATAAGTGATACGCATGATATTGGGCAATTGCATCAATGCTAAGCATCCTCCACAAACTGCTTGTGGAAACATGAATTATCATCTGATGAGAGGGAAACACATTGGGTCATATTATATATATTATATGAATATTTGATAGTTTTTCTAAGTCCAATTATACTCTATATTGGACAACTTATCATCTAATATTTGTTATATTCTCCATATATGAAGCCATTTTTAAAACAATAAGTTTAATCACTTTGACAGTGCAGGAAAGCCAGTTTGTGTTTCTTTTGGTTAAACTGCAGAATTCTATTCAAAATGTATCTGGTCATATTCAGCAATAGGTGGCCACACAAAAATTTACATATTCTGAATCTATATTCCATAACGAAGAAGCTTCTTTATATTCTATATTTTTATTGCAATTTTATAGCGCAATGTTTACCTTTAAAAATATGCAATTACGCCAATGTTAAATTTACTTTATGTTGTTGACCTGATCTATACGCAACTTTTGACATCATTTGTGTTTTTCTGCGCATGTCTTCCCATTGACCTGCAATTATTTTTTTATACTAAAAGTGAAAAACACAAAATTTTTTCTTGCTGTTGCTGCAGCAGCGCACCGCTGAAGGTGTTTCCTCTCAGGTCCTCCCTCACTGCCCTATAACGATAGAAATACATAGAACGGACATGAGGCTGTATGATGCCACCTCAAGACGAGGTCACCAAATCCGCCATATTGGAACTGCCCTGAGACATGACGTCACAATAGACTAATTGTGTTGTGACATCATGCCATTGTTATAAGTGACATCACTGTTATTGGTGATGTCACGGTTACATTGTGCCAGGATACAGGGCAGTTCCAAGATGGTGGATTTGGTTGCTTCATCTGCCAGAGCCTCATGTCCGTTCTATGTATTTCTATGCCGATTACATGACAATAAAACTCCTCACTGCCCAATATAACTTCTCACTGCCTAATATAACTTTTCACTGTCCAATATAACTTTTTCTCTGCCTAATACAGCAAGGACATTATCCAAGGATACTCGTTTGTGATTGGCTGACACAATCCAAGTGGAGAATATACAATTTTATTCACAACGAAATATCAACAAGATACATATACCCCATAATGTTTACAATACCACATGAAAAAGCAGTGGATATATCCCATGTGGTATTGCGTTGTATACTCAATGGTTTTTTGTATACTCAATGGCTGGTGATGTCATTGCATTGTTTACCATTGTGACGTCTTGTCCATGGTGACGTCACAACATTGTGACATCATCAGTTGAGCTCCTATCTGTGCTCTGATTGGCTGAAGCAACAGTGAGTATAGATTATCTGAGTGAAGTTCAGCTTTCTTTTATGGGGTATAAATAAGACCCAATGGTTGTATGGTGGTATTTTGAGATGTACTCCCACTCGTGAAGATATCCTGAGTCCTCTGTACCCACTCGTGCTAACGCACTCGTGGGTACAGAGGACTCAGGATATCTTCAACTCGTGGAGTACATCTCAAAATACCACCATACCCATTGGGTCTTATTATAGTGTGATATAGATTGTGGATGGTGAGGATACCAATATTGAGTTTTATTGGCGAAGCTGTAATATTGGTCGTGTATCGGAGGCTGAGACCAATATTACCTACTCAGGCCAATAAAACTCAATATTGGTTGACTCAACATCCACTATTTGTTATATTCTGCACCAAAATTTCTTATACATGTAAATAAAAGAGTTAGCTGTTTCATTTGAGATTCTTAAACCGTCGCTAAATGAAAACCTGTTTAGCAAATTTTGATTGACATTTACAAAACGTAATTTTGATATAAATCTTTTTTATCTGAAAAATTTGGCTCACCAACTGCCATTTTCAATGCATAATCTGTGCAAGAGGAAAACAAGCAGACTGAAAATTGTCTATTTAGCAAATTATGCAGCCATCTATGATATAGTCATCTATCTATCTATCTATCTATCTATCTATCTATCTATCTATCTATCTATCTATCTATCTATCTATCTATCTATCTATCTGTCTATCTACACAGGGCCGTATCAGCACATTTTTGGGCCCGGGGCAAACTGTTTTTAATGGGCCCCCCCAGGGGCGGACTGGCAGGGGCGTATCTATGGGGGCCATTACATGGGGTAAATACAGGGCGCTCCGCGGCTTTTCCTATCTCTTCTAGGTTAATTTTGGGCCTGAGGGGGGAGGCCATGGTCCAATGGCTCCCCCAAAATACGCCACTGTGGACTGGCTCCACAGTGGGTCCTTGTGCAAAATTATTGGTCACTCCTATTATCGCAAAAGCGGCGTCCTGCCGTCCTTAAACTAGTGTTTCAAATTAATTTATACCTGCATCAAAAAACAGTTATTGCAGATTTTTTTTATTTGCATGATATTATATGAAATCATGAATAGTATAACATCAGGAGGGGGTCCCTTGGCCTCTTGCTTTTCTGATATCACTAATTTGAAAATTAACAATCTATGCAAAAAAATGTGAAAAGTCGGAAAAACTCTTCTTCATTTCTGCTTTATACAGTTAATTGAGGGAGCAGATATTGTGGACTCAGGAGAGGGTGTAGGCCGCCGGGGGCCCATGCCCTTTTAGATCCCGAAACGAAAACTGACATTTTGAAGCAAAATTTAAGTACTGATGAGGGCCCACGAATTTCAAAACACATCTGGGCCCTTCCCAGTCCACCGAACTGGAAATATAACTGGATGATATACTTACTAGCTTGTCAAGCTCCAACTGATGATTGTTTGACATTCTTAAAAGGCATGAAATTCAATTTTGACCTCTTTTACATGATTTTGATAATTCTATTTCTTTTTTAAAGTTGCTGGTGGGCCCTCTCAAGTGGTGGGCCCAAGCCATTGCCCTCATGCCCATAAGGTCAGTCCGACCCTGGGCCCCTCTCGCGTCCCAAATCTCTCTAAATCGTTAAAGTATGTGTTTGTGCCAGTTACCCGACGCACTTCTTTCCCGTCGCAACTCTTTTCAGCTTCATCATGGGCCCCCCTGAGGTCGTGGGCCCGGGGCAAGTGCCCCGTTTGCCCAATGGTTAACACGGCCCTGTATCTACATATGTATCTTACTATCTATGCAACTGAGATAATAAAACTACTATTACTAAGTACTACTGTCTATCTATCTGTCTATCTATCTATCTAGCTATCTATCTATCTATCTATCAGGCTTTATGATTATAAATCATGATTTTACTTTTTACTGTATTAAGCGCTTTTATTCTTTATTGTAGGCAAAAAATTGATTTGCTTAAATAATTTTTGATGTATTAAATTTAAGTTTCGAAGATTATCAGTGTTTTTTTCAAATATTTACTGCAGACAGTTGGTATTAAGTGAATTGTAATTTTTGTTAAAATAGATTGATTGATTTCTGTAAATTATCACCTGGTTGGCTGCGAATATCACCGTTTACAGTCAAAATATCAGGGCTTATGATATTGTAAAAAATACCACCCTTCAAGGGCGATATTTTTTAAAAATGGTTATGACATCACAAGCATTTCAGCTGCTTGATCACATCATAAACCAAACAATGGTCAAAACAATAGGATTGTGACATCATATCCATTTTTGCTCCATGGTGACGTCACATTTTTGTAATGGTAGAAAATAATCTCTCTTCATAACTAAAAATTTGAGGTAAAACCAGGTGATAAAAACAAAACAACCACGCGTCAGGGCACTTCGTACAATATCAGAGTGATATTCGGGCTCGAGTGATATTAATTCACACAACAGCTCGTTATATTGTTACTCAGTGGCCCTGACTTGGGTTGTTTTGTTATAGTGTTAATAGATCCTCTTAGGAACTGAAACAAGTTTCAATTGAAATCTTTGATAGCAATTAGCACCTTTATAATAGAAGAGCCCTATACTTCGTACAATATCAGAGTGGTATTCGGGCTCGAGTGATATTAATTCACACAACAGCTCGTTATATTGTTACTCAGTGGCCCTGACTTGGGTTGTTTTGTTATAGTGTTAATAGATCCTCTTAGGAACTGAAACAAGTTTCAATTGAAATCTTTGATAGCAATTAGCACCTTTATAATAGAAGAGCCCTATACTTCGTACAATATCAGAGTGGTATTCGGGCTCGAGTGATATTAATTCACACAACAGCTCGTTATATTGTTACTCAGTGGCCCTGACTTGGGTTGTTTTGTTATAGTGTTAATAGATCCTCTTAGGAACTGAAACAAGTTTCAATTGAAATCTTTGATAGCAATTAGCACCTTTATAATAGAAGAGCCCTATACTGTGTTTCATTCAATGACAATTGAGAAATAGATTGAAAAGAACTCACAACAATCAAAGACCACATTGAATCAGGGCAGAGTACAGCATGCAGTGACTTCAGTGCTTTTGCACTGAGGATGCCAATGTGGCCTTAAGGCGCCAATAACACACTCAGCACACCAATATCGTGTATTTATTTGCGTGGCACATGATTGATTTCGTTTCACTTAATTGGCTCACAAATTTTGGTGCTGAAAATATATGTATATATATATTTGTAACACGTGGATGATATTGGCTGCCAATTTTCTATGCTGCACTGGAAGTTAGGTATGGGTTAAAGCACAGGGCCAAACTCACATTTGGCCCTGCAATGCTTAATGGTATCTTCATTAAGCATTGCAGGGCCAAATGTGAGTTTGGCCCTGTGGTCAAAGCCTTTGATAAGTAAGAGAAACACAGGCCCAATATTATTTCAATGGGAAGGGTGGTTGACTTTGACCGCATACCTAACTCTGACTACAGCCAAGAAAATTAGCAGCCAGTGTTATCTCATGTGCCTCACATATCAGCCTTAATGATCCAATATGTTTCCCTCTCATCGGATGATAATTCATGCTTCCATAAGCAGTTTGGTTGAAGATATTAAGCAATGGCACAGTTTCACTAATTTACAGGCAGCACTGTACAGTATTTAATAATGGGGGGGGGGGGGGGGTCATCAAAGGTGAAAACTGCGAAGAAATTTCTGGTGACCTGATATTCTAGAAACTTTCACAGATCTCATACTTACTGGGGAGCTGTTTAAGAGGAGAAGGCAGTTCAATCCATTTTCTGAATTTTGCATTGAGCAAATTTGTTTTTTCAGCAGTCCAGCTAACTCGCTTCGTTTTTTTCTTTCCATCTGGTTCTTCGCAACTACTATCTGATGAACGTTTCCTTTTCCTTCCACCTGGTTTCCTTTTCCTTCTAACGGGTTCTGCAACTGATTTTGCTTGTTGTTTCCATCCAACAACTTCTGTGTAGCAAAGGCAAAAGATAATTTTTTTCTTGCCGTGAACAGTGGTACTTGTTAAGGAAAATAATGGTCAAGAAAATTTAACTGACAAAAATGAGGCTTAAAATCAATATTTTTTCGACCATTCAAAAACTATGGGGGAGGATTTTGGGAGGGCAGTTCATAACTGCCATAATTTTGCATTTTGCACTCTTCATCTCTGCGCAATATCAGCTGAATATGAAAATGAATCAAAAACGCCTAAATTTCAAGATTTTAGCTCCTCATAGTGGCCAAACAATATATATTATGTTATAGCCAAATGGACGCCTGTTCTGTTCATTCATATGCCAGATGTTAGTGTGCTTTTTTGACTCCAAACATCTCCAAACAAAATGGCCAAGTTAGAGCCAAAGAGACATTTTGAACATGCTCAAATTTCCCAACAAAACTTCCATTCTCTTATTGCGACAGCATAAAAGGAGATGTGTACACACCTCCATTAAAAATATATACGAAAATAAATAGATGGAACATATCTCTTTGTCATGAAAAGGAATGGGAATGGTTTTCCTTTGAGATTTACCTGGAAGTTGGTTACAAACTTTGTTCACTGAAGGTAAAAGTTACAGCAAGCGGGCAAATTCTAGTTTTTATCTAAAAAGGATCAATCAACTTATTTTAAAGTTTTTCTTAGTTTCATATTGACTCAACTGAGCAAAAAAGACTATTATGAATAAAGCCCGACTTGCCTTTTTTATATTGTGCAAAATCAGAATATAACCATTGTTATTTCCTTACTTCCAAATCGCACTGGAATTTCAAAAACACACCTTTTGCTTCCTCAGATTCGTCATCAGTGTCATTCCCATCAGATTCGCTGGCAGTATCTTGTATGTAGGACTTGTCTTAAAAAAAAAAAACCAGACATTTGGCTTAAATATCACTAATTGGGGGACAATTAGTAAATAACATCAGCACTACTGCACCACAAAAAATCACAATGGTGCAAGGTACTCATCCTACATCATATAAAATATTTTGGGAATATTGGAACTTTTTACCGTAAAACATAGGCGGTTTTTATCTACTTTAGGCGATATGTGTGTATGTATCTGAGTTTTATGTCTCATCAGCACCTTAGTGGGCTATTTAGAGACATACTCAAACTTAAAGAAGTTTCACGGTGACAGGTACAAAAGCGATCTTTTCAATTCGCATAATTTCCTGGCGTGAGTGAGGTTGATGACTTGTAACAAACTTTTATGCGGCAAATATTATTGAGACATAAATTGGCAAAATGTCATCTGGTCAAAAACAAAAATGTGCATAAATTTTATAAAGAAACAAAAACGTGCCTAAAACTTTATAACGGAAACCGACTATCATGAACTAAACATGAACATGAGTGAAAAAAGTTTTTAAACTTCCAAAACAAAGGAATTCATAAGCGCCTCCAAAAAATATAATAGTTGTCACCCTGCTGAATACAATTTCAAAAATATACCTTGTGCTTCAGATTCTTCTTGATCATCGGAAATGGCGGTTTGATGTCCATGGGACTCGTCTAAAAAATTACAGAATTACATATCAGACCAGTGATTTGGCTTAAATAACAACAGCGCAAAAAGATGATTAGAAGAAGACACCAGGGTAAGTTATATAAATGAGTAAAGAGGATAGTAGCTGTTGGGGGCACCTGGGTAAGTAGACGCTCATTTCAGATTTTTTTTCTAGGGATTAGGGTAGCAATATCATAACTTTTTTGGCGAATTGAAAATAAAATACAAATATTACCTTGGCCAGTGTCTAAATGAATTTTTTAAAGCTTTTTCTTTGTACAGAAAATGGCATTATTCAACAGTCCAGGGGCACAAATTCAATGTATTATTGTCAATTGATATCAAAAGCTTTGTGTATTTTCTCATAAACAAATTCTGGCCTTCGTGGCAGAGTCCCCTGCATAGCGTATTTTGATCCAGGTAAGAAAATAGTAATATCTGACTGGCATTTGGAAAATCTGGGAAGTGGAATAGGAGATGTACGTACCATTTTCATCTTCCTGTTGGTCATGTTCATGTCCTTCAAGTTCGCCTAAATAAAAAAAAAATCGATATTGAAAACGGCATTATTGTAGGAACGAAATAAGTTAAAATAAACGTTAATGCAATTTCAAGCTTAGATCTGTGGAATCAAACATAATTTTTTAATTTCATTAATAACAGGATACATCTTACAATGAAACCAGAAAATAAATTTCAGTACCTCCCAAATTCTGCTGGTCAATCTTCAGTAAGACACTCCCAATTTTTGTAACAGTCTGGATCGCCTGCGGTCTCTGGTAGGTGCACAGGTTTACGCACTCCGAGTGCCCCAAATGACTATAGAACAGGGGTCGTTCATTCACATTGATGTCTAGTCCAGCGTAAATAGTACTCAGACGTTTCCTTTGAGAAGTTGCATTCATAAGGTGGATCACGTCCTTTTGTATTCCAGCCTTTACACATGCATAACGAATAGCAGCCCATCCATCAGTATGGTGACCAGATTGCTCAGTGTTGGCAAAAATGTAAGCGTTTGTGGCTTGTACGCCTGATTCACGCCTGAAGTCAGCATTGCAAAGAAGATCAACCGCAGCTACAACATCCTTCGGAAACAAGCAGCTAGCAATTTTATTTCCCTTGGTATTGCAATACGTGATTTCCATTTCAGAGAAGAATTTCTTCTCTTCATCAGACAGCGAGTCAACACCTTTCCCAAGCCACTTATTTCTCTCAAGCCATTGAGCCATCATCATGCGGCAAGGCTCCCCTCCAGTCTAGCGTTAAATAAAGTGGCGCGGCAGCACACCAAATTTCAAAACTCAACAAAGTCAGTCTTCGTATGAAAGGTTCTTTCCATTATTCTCTTTATTTGGCCTACTGTATACGTCCTCAAAGTCTCAATAGCCTCTTCTGGTGGGAGTTGATCAGGCAAACGCAGCTTTTCCTTGCGTGTCTTGTTCAACATGTAGATGGCATCAGAAAATGTAGTCTTCTGGTGATGCTGTAACACCTTGCGAAATTGATTGTGATTGTCAAACTCTTCATCATCATGCGTCAGCGCTCTGCCTTCCAGCTGGTCAGTCGAACTTAGGAGAAGGTAATAGTAGGAATACTTTAGTCCGTATTTCAGTTTTCCATCATTGTCCAAAGTTAATTGCTCAATTGCCTGTTCTAAACACGACCAGTTCCTTTTTTAAAACATGTCACTTGCATCTTCCACTTGTGGCATAAAAGTTTTGAAGGCGATGAATAAACGCCCCAGTGACCGAATACTTGTCAAGACACTCTTTCTAACCTCATCGGATTTTCCCACTTTACAACGTTCTTTTTTCTAGAGAAGTTCTCCCAGATATTTGATAGTTGCATCGGTACGGCGTATATCTCCTGTCTTGTCTGATTAGAAGGATGATAGAATTTCAGGGAAGCCATTGTCCAAGTCCTCTTCTTTCAAAACTGAAGCTTTGATGAAACCAGGCTTCACAGTGGGGTCGTCCAGCGTACATGTTTTCTTATGTTTGTGGAACATTTTTTGCGAATACGCTCCCTGACATATTTTACAGTGTACAACACTTCCCTCAAAATGATGCACTCTTTCGAAGTCACTCCTCCCTTCTCTGCAGAGAATCTTATTCTTCTTCAATATACCTATATTCCTGATTTTCTTCATGAGCAATTTGTCTGACAACAATTCCTTTTCCCTTTTTACTATTTCTTTATGTGAATTCAGCACATGCCGTTTCAACTTCCCGCCACTTATATCCTTATCGCAATATGGGCACCGTCTCCTTGGCTTTTTATACTTCTCCTTTGTTAAAACTGAAGGAAAGGAAATTTCAGAGTTAATACATAAGCCCAAAAATAACATAATTGGTTGGGCTCATAGAAATGCATCACAAGTGAACTTATGAAGATGCTTAACTAAAATCCACTTGCAAAGCATACAAGAATCCATGGATTCAAAACCGGCCTTTGGCGATTGTATATTCGGGATTGAAATCATTAAGAGGGGGTGATTATTTATATTATTGCATGGATTGATTTGTATTGAGCAGTAATTGCCAGACTAATAGTGTTTGCTTCTAGCCATAAAAACTTTGAGGGGAACCTCTTAGCAAATCCCCAAACCAAATTTCATAAATATAGGTGAAATAATATAGTCGCAGTGGGCAATTCAAAATACGGCTCCTATTTTGGCAGCCATCTTGGATTTTTCCAAAAATTTCTAAGGGGAACCCCTAAGTGAATTCCTGTACCAAATTGCATAAATCTAAGTGAAATGCTAAAGTCAGGCCAAGGTTTACTGACTCCTTGTTACTCGGAACTTTCTCAAAGGCATTTGGATCAGTTGGTCAGTCGGCAAATTTAAAAAAACCTGAAATTCCTCATTAAATTTTATTTCTGTATTTGCATCTGAGAGCAGTCGGTCGGACGAAAAAATAAAAGGTACAAACTTGGATTTTGATATTAATATTTCACATTGAGTAATGCTTCATTTTTTTACAGCCAGGAAATTAGATTTATGAAAATGGCGATTCATATGTCAGCTGATGATTTGTCATGATCATACTAGTGCTTTCAATGCTAATTTGATTTAAGGAGACTAATCTCGCTTATTGGTGACAAGCAAATGAGCGAATTATGCATCTGATTTTTACTTTAAATTCAGTTATGACAAATCAAATAGCCTTTTCTGATCATGACTAATCAAACAGCCTCTATGTTTCTCATGTTGAATGTAGACAGGGCTTTGGAGTCGGGTAATAATTGAACCGACTCCCGACTCCTTTGACTTTCTGAAAAGCGACTCCGACTCCTTGGCCTCCTGAATTACGACTCCGACTCCTGACTCCGCTTATCGGCATTATTGCACATAAATATTACATGTTTAACAGGGGAGAAAAGTAATTCTTGAAAGTTTTCATAGGATTTTGTACATAAATACCTGTTTAGGAAATTTCATTTCAAATTTTGGATACATTTCACTAGCAAGGTATAGTTACAAAATGCCAGGTTTTATTCTGCCAGATAACGAATAGAAAGCGGACAGGATCTCTATGGAACAAACACAAGACTCCACCCTGCTTCGCAGGGCCGGAATAATAAGGCTAGACACGAAAAGTTTTGAATCCTGGGGTTTATTAGGAAGTTGCACTAAATTGAATTTGAATAGCGAAATGTTGGTTTTAATTACACTGTACCTTTTTGGAGAGACCGCGCATGGGCTCTCATGTGCCCTGTGTACGCCCCCTTGTGGGTCATCGTTTTCAAACATATGTCACACTGGAATTTCCCTGAAATCAATTATAGATCATTTTAAACAAGAACGAATAATTCAAAAGTTGGACCTCAAGCAAGGATTATTATTTTGATGTTTCTGGGAAGTGGAGTCCTAATAATAAGACAAATTCTGGGTTGCAGCATGCTGGAAAGTTTTTTTTTTGGTCATCGATGAGATGGCGGACAGGCACGAGCTCTCTACATGTTAACATTTACCCCATTTGAAAATGATTGAAAAACACAACAGTTTAACATCTCATCTAAATGACGCCCACCTGGGACTTTGATCTTGAGTACAATGAAAATATTCTAAATTGACCCAAGCATAAATACAGGCACAGAAGACCCTAAGGACTGAAACACTTGACTACCCGGACTGTAGACTGGAAATCAATTACCAAACTTTGTAAAGACTGAAATGATGTGAAATCCCATGTTGGACCGGTATGGACATTTTGGACAGACGGACAGATGATTGGTGCTTATGTCCTGTATTTGGTTTAAACATATTTAATACCTTTGCTAACGAGACATAGGCTCAATTACAAGTTCAGGTGTTAGTAGTAAAACATGAAAACAAAACACACAGCTATCGGCTAAGGTCATCACCCACACAAGCATAATAATTCACTAAATTGTTCTACACATGCAATGGTACGGCCATACTACAGCACCTTTAGTCGCTCTTGCTGCCTGCAGTGCCATGGGTAGCCGCACCATGCATTGTATGGTACCAGATCACGATAGTTAGAGTCAAGTGATTAGAATCTGCTTGAAGCGGTAATAAAACTAGCAGTGCACTTAATAATGCTAAGGGAGACATCCAGTTGCAGAGACTTGTCTCCAAATAAGAGTAAATTCACAGTTGGTTCCAAGGAAGTTAAACTGTTAATATCATTTATTAATTTTTGCCTTGGAGCAATATAAAGAGGGCACTCGAGCAGATAGTGGTGGGAGGTCTCATGTTGACAGCTACATCGGGGAGAGTCAATGCAACCTTTGTTAAACAAATGAGGACAGAGATCACCAAATTGTAACCTCAATTGACTGATAACAACTTCCTCTTTGCGCGACAGTTCGACAGGCAACAGTGATGGGCCATTCAGATTTTGCACGGAGGTGACAATCTTCTTAAAGGAAGCGAGACTACTGGATGCCCTCGTTTGGACCTGTAGGGAATTCCACAGTGATATGCTACTTGGAATAAAAGAGTTGCGATAGGCCTATATTTCTTTGCGCATAATTGGAAAATTCACCTGAAGGTGATATGGCCCTCTAGTGCTATAATTGTGAGCAGGTTTCAGGTTGTCTAAGATAGATGTCAAGTAATATGGGCAGTGATTGTAAAACATCTGGTATATTTTGAAGAGTTTCCGTCCCTGCCTTCTTGAGGATAAGGGAACCCAGCCTAACTCCCGATAAAGCCCGTCATGAGAAGTATATCTTTTCGCATCAGTTGCAATTCTGGCTGCCTAAAGTTGCACCCCTTCAAGTTGGTCAGATTGTTCATTGGTGCAGCTATCAAAAACCATATTCAAGAATGGGCCTAATGAAAGACAAATAACAATGTGCAAGAGACTTCCTAGAAGCACGGTACTTGAAATGTTTAAGAAGACCAAGGCGTTTGTTTGCTTTAGCCACGATGCTAGAGATGTATTTGCTCCAAGAAAGGTCACTTTGCAAAGTCAATCCCAGATGTGAATGAGAGTGAACCTGCTTTAAATGATAGTCAACAAATTTAACACAAGGGGTCACTTGTGTGTTAGTAGAACAGCTAAAGACCATGAACACTGTCTTCTCTGCATTGACTGTAACTAGCCATTTGTCTGCCCATAGCTTAATGTTATAGAGATCCCTGTTAATAACTTCAAGAGCTGATGGCTCAGTGGCAGAGCAGGGCTGGAAAAGGCAAGTGTATTTATGTGGGCTAATAAGGACAGGAGGAGGACATAGCAATAAGGTGAAGATTGAAATCGCTGTCAAACACACAAGTCCAGGAATCAAACCCAGGACCCAGCGACTGGCAGCCATACCCCCATCCAGACATTTACCAAATTGGAATTGATGCAACTAGTGATGTGGAGCTTGAGAATGGTCTGAGTGAGTCAACTGGATTACAAAAAGAACGGTAACCATTCACTAATTTTAAATGATTGAAGAATTTCCAATTTCAGCAGTGTAATACTTTGGAGCAACTATACCCTGCATCGTCAGTTAACCGTGAAACGTCAGTTCACCGTGACCATCGCTCTGGCCACTGTCCAGCAGTTCAAGCTTGCTCCAGACCGAAACAAACTAAGAAATTCTAGTTTCCGAAATTCACGCCAGGTGTCAGACTGTCAGTGTCAGTCAATGCAAATTTAGTGAAACCATCTAGTTGGAATTTGCATGATCACGGTGAAGCAACAAATGAGGGTAAAAGTTCAGATCTCCTTTTCAGAAAAAGGGCAATAAGGAATAAAATAACATATTACCATTTGTAGCTGGTCCTTCCATCACAACTCGGTCTTTTTTAGGCATTTGGAAGGATCCAGTTCCATCCTTTTCCATACATGTAGTTTCTGTTGATTCAGTTCGAGTAGATCCAATTTTTTCCTTTTTGTTATTCTGAGTTTGAGCTGATCCTTCCTTTTTCTTTATTTCCATCGATTTGCCTGAAACAATAAACAGTGCTTTTTAAGTTTCCTCTGCTTTTTTTGCTTTGATGTCATCGGGACATATATGAAAGAAACTAACGGTTCAATGATGGCTACCATAATGACAGATAATGTGTACTGCTGTTACATAGTTAAAATCAATTAAGTCAATTCATTTGGAATGTGTTAAACAGGACTGTCCATAGACAGTCATTTAAATAATTGGACCAAATAGCCTTAAAGCTAAGAAATTTGGTCTTCCAGTCAATGTTAGCATTATGGAAAAATCAACATGATCTGACGCATGAAAACTGACCAAAACGGACAAAATATGAATCTACGAATGGTAGGACACAAATACAGAATATCAAAATGTATGTGTAAATTCAACTAACAACCCAATACAAGCATTCTCCCATTGCCAGAGCCTCCTGTGAAACTGAGCTGGATTGACTTCGCCCCAATCAGAGAGGCTGTTACATTCAAGTCTTGGTCATTGCATAACAGTATTGCTTCCAAGAAATTATGAACTTTAATCCTATTTTGGAGGTTTATGGGATTACTTGCCACTTATATAGAAAGCAAGCTAAACAAGGCAACAATAACAACTGATGGTCTTTGCCTACATGGGTTCGAATCTCGGTTGGGGATTCCCAAAATTTTCAATGGACCTTCATGAGCAAAATCCCAGCTGGATGTAGTTCGCATGAGATGTTAAATTGGCAGACCCATGTATCAGTATCTGTGCTGGCCAAGTAAAAGATCCCTCTCATGGGGAGAAGCAGGTTAGTTGATACGCAAGGTTATTTGATACGCAAGGTTAGTTGATACGCCCCACCTCCTGGTCATAGAAATGATCATTTGAGAAAGTGTTTCCATTTGTAAGAAGCAGAATAAAAAAACACATCTTCCGATCTAGGTCATTGTAGAATAACAATCAAGATTTTGGAGAAAAGTAAAAAAATGCAAATATCGCTGGTCCAGGTAAATTTGTGCTGAAAACGCACATGTTTATTGTTTGCGTTATAAATGTAGGATGATTCAAATGGTTGTTTATGAGCCATCAAATCTACGTGTTACCTTCCAAGGGCACACGTATAACAGTATATATCTTTGTATTACTTTGAATGCCGAGGGGAGTACTAAAAATAAGTATGAAACCTGAGGATAGGGTACTGAAAATCCGCATGAAACTCCAAAGGGGTATCAATTTTTTACAGGCAGTTTCAGCAATACTCCTAACCCCCCCTCAAGTCAAAAATTTCGAATGGCCATTTATGGACAGCATATCTTCAATATAATAACTTATACATTTTTGTGACATTAATACTAACACAGTCTGTCACACAAATGAAAAATGTTATGTAACAAAACGAAAAATCCGTCTTTTCTGTTAGATTTCTATTATATTTCATTTTTCATCAATCTGCCAGGTCAATTTTCTATTTGCATTTTCAAAGAATTATCGGCAATGAAAAAAACACATTTAAATGAACCAAAAATTTATAGATTGTAATATTCATGTTTTACCTTTCCAAACAATTGAATAAGGAAGGTCAACACTCTCTTCTGAATTATCTGACTCTGAATTATCTGACTCTGGCACATATTCCTCAGTGTCGTCTGAAAAAAAAGGAGAATTTTGGTCAAAGCTGTGAATTGATCCTATTGGACAACAACCAGGGTATACACCTTAATACATTTGGGGTGTATTTTAAGGAGCAAAACTCAAAGAGGGCCGGATTCAAACTAGAGAAAAAACTACAATATGGAGCAGCCCTAAATACAAAATTGAGTCAGAATAAGAAGTGAGGTGACAACTTGACCTGATATTCACGACACACCCTGGACTTATCAACAAAATGGATGTGCAGTCGGAGATGAGTGATCACCATAACGTCATCTCAGATTTCCAGAAAGCAACCAAGAAGAGTATACCTCTACGAAAAGGCGGACATGGAGCATCTGAAGAAGGACCTGCAGGAATCCCTAGATGCCCACCGCACACAGTGGAGGAGAACAGGAATTTCTTCAAAACGACTATCACAAAGTGCAAGGAGAAACACATCCCTCAGAAGACCATAAGTGGCAGATATCACGTACCCTGGATGAACCGAGCAATAAAGAAGCTCATAAGACAACGCCAATGCAGATATAATGCAGCAAAGAAGTATAACACCCCGGAGAACTGGACAAGATTCAAGAAAGCAAGAGAGAAAGTCACTAACTGAGGCACATGATGAATACATTAAAGGGATCTTCAGTAATGGAGAAGATCAGCCACAATCGAAAACCAGCAAGAATTTCTGGAAATATATCAAATCAAGAAGAAAGGACACAGTCAGTATATCGACTCAAGAACAGCAGAGGAGAGGACAGGATCGACAGTAAGGAGAAAGCGGAGATTCTAAGTATGCAATACGATAGCGTATTTACAGATGAAGACCTTCTGAACATCCCAATCCAAGAAGAGAGCACAACACCAGATATAAAGAAGCTCAAGATAAAGCAAAATGGAGTCGCAAAACTACTGAAAGGACTTGACACCAGTAAAGCCTTAGGACAGGACATGATTCCGACAAGAATCCTAAAAGAAGCAGCAGAGGAAATAGCACCATTCCTAACAGCATTCCTAAACCAATCCTTAAACAAAAAAGAAGTACCCTCTGATTGGAAGCTGGCCAACATCACGGCAATCTACAAACCAGAACCGCAAGCGGTTTCAACGCTCGTCTGTTTACGTGAAATCTATCAATGTGTATCTGATAATCGCCTACAGGCTAATAACTCGATCTAATTTTATTGGCAATCCATACCAAGAGGCCAATACCGGTACCAAATTTCATAACTCTAAGCGAAATACTAAGGTAACATTGGGCAGTTTAAGAATGCAGAAAGATCGCTGCCAAAATGGCTAACACAAAATGGCCACCATCTTGGATTTCTCGATATGTTCCAAATCATAGCCACAGGCCAAATTTCATAACTCTAAGCAAAATATCAAGGGCATAGTGGGCAGTTGAAGAATGAAAAAAGATGGCTGCCAAAATGGCCGCCATAAAATGGCCACTATCTTGGATTTCACAGCAATTTCCCAATCCATACCCACAGGCCAATATCTGTACCAAATTTCATAGCTCTAAGCGAAATATTAAGGGCACAGTGGGCAGTTGAAGAATGAAGAAAGATGGCTACCAAAATGGCCGCCACGAAATGGTGGCCATCTTGGATTTCTCAATATGTTCCTGATCCATACCCACAGGCCAATACCTGTACCAAATTTCATAAGTCTAAGTGAAATACTAAGGTCACAAATGGACACTTACACAAACCTTAACCGGGACAACGCCAACGACGCCGACGATCGAGTGACGACAATAGCTCTTCGTTTCAAAGAAAACAGACGAGCTAAAAAGGAGATCGAACACAAGCAGTCAACTATCATCCCGTCTCCCTCACCTCAGTTTGCTGCAAACTGATGGAGCACATCATTTACCATCATGTAATGTGCCATCTAGAACAGCACGACATACTCGTAGACCACCAACACGGATTCAAGAAGAACCGATCGTGCGAGACACAGCTGATCAACACGATAGAAGATGTGGCACACACAATGGATTAGAAGGGACAAGTGGACATGCTGGTGCATGACTTCTCCAAGGCATTGGACACTGTGCCTCATCAAAGACTGCTACGAAAATGGAACATTATGGCATCCGAGGACAGACACTAGAGTCTAGATGGGAGCCAGAGTTCAGGAAGACCAGTAAGATCCGGAGTCCCTCAGTGCACAGTATTGGGCTCCCTGTGCTTTCTCCTCTACATCATCGATATCGGCAACAACCTCACCTCCTCACTGCGTCTCTTATAAGATCTACAGCCCAGAATAAGGTCAGAAACTACAGGAAGATCTGGATAAGCTGGTCGAAAAGTCAAAGAAGTGGCAGATGTCGTTTCATCCATCTAAATGCTTCAACCTCCGTGTGACCCGAAAGCGAAGCCCCATAGCCCGCAACTACACATTGATGGGACACCAACTGGCAATATCATCCTGCCAAACCTACCTCGGAGTGGAAATCTCGGAAGACTTGAAATGGGACCACCAGGTGAATAAGGCAGCCAAGAAAGCGGATAGGACCCTAGGATTTGTGAGAAGAAACGTTCGTAAATGCCCATGTGACATCAGCAGTCAAGGAAAATTACCATCTGCTCATGACAACCAATGTCTTCAGCCCCACACTCACCCCAGCACTGTCATCTCTCTCCCATGACCTTCTCAAAGTGTCATGGGTTGACTTCAGAAGTACTCAAAATCATCTTTGACAGGCTATTTAAAAATAACTGTTGCTTCTATAACTTCTAAACTTGGCATAAAGTTGTACCACACTATCAAATAACTCCATAAATTTTGGCAGGCTTATCCATTACATAATGAGGAAAAGAACCCAAAGGCTCCAGAAAAATAAGGAAAATGTCATCAGCTGCTGATGACTTTGCTGTACCTCATGAAATGGGATAGAATATGTCCTGCTACTGTCATGCTGCTGTGTGATGAGGATGAGTGCACGGAGATCAGACTTCCTTTTGATACCCAACTGATCAACCCCACACACTCAATCATCCTAAGGGACAGGACTTAGCTGGAATTTCAATTGTCATCACATGATGGTAATTTCCTCGACTGATCAGGGAACAAGCCTACAAGTCCATGGTCCAACCCCATATGGAGTATGCGTCATCTTTGTGGGATCCGTACAGAAAGACACATATCAACCAACTGGAGGCCGTTCAACGCAGGGCTGCACGATTTGTGACATCAACCTACTCCCGTGAGCCAGGAACTGTCACAAGCATCCTGCCACAGCTTCAGTGGCAAAGCCTGGAAACCAGAAGGAAGCTGGCAAGACTCGTTCTTTTCTACAAGATCCTCCACAATCAGGCAGCGGTCAGCATTCTCCAGTACGTAAGAAGACCTTTATCACTCGGTAATACCATCAACATAAATTCCTCTGAATGAGTCCCACCATCGATGCCTACAAATACAGCTATCTACCATGAACCATCACAGACTGGAACAGACTGCCAAATAACATCATTGAGGCCACATCACTGGAAATATTCAAGAGCCATATACAGAAGACCATCCAATAACATTGAAGCTCAGTTTTTACCCCTGCAACATGTATATAATCACAGTCATTGGATTTTACACAAGGATATTTTATCTTTGCGGTGTGCGACTGGCACAGGCGCAATGCACATATATCTGCAATAACGGTCCCCGGATGCAGATCACCGACGTAGAAGTAGAGACAGGATGGAGATTCGATGGATCTCCCAATGCTGTCCCACAGGGACTGAATGACCGCCTATTTTGTAATTATGATACAAAAGCAAAAATATAATTTTAAACATTTTGATTGAGAGTTAAACTGAGCAATACATCACTAAGTAATGCAATATGGCAAGACTGGCATGACAACGATCTAACTGGCGCCGATAATTGTTGAGGCTGCAATATAATGGTTTACAAATAAAGGGCGCACACAAAGCGATTACAAAGAAAACGTGCATATATGGCAACCGGATATTTTAATTAATAATAGGAGACCCTAGATTCCCCTGTAATGGGGAGAGTTGTCAAAGAATTTTAAGCTGCAGAATCGTATAAACAAGTACAGGATCAGTGTGCCATCGGTAATGTAGAATGCAGATAGGAGTATAAATTATGGAGTACATTACAAACTACTAGTTAATTAGCTCAAGAGCCCCAAAATAATGCTTTTGTGAGACTAGCTCCTCATACATACAAGACAAGATACTTACCGTCAGAGGAAGACCGATCAACCTCAGATATCTAAAAATCAAGAGAGAAGATTAAGTACTATATATGAACAAAGATAAGGGCAGATATACATGAAACTAGAATAGTACAGTAAGCAAAAGGCCACTTGGTAGTATAGAGAATGGTTTCATGTCCTTTTACAAGATTCCCCGAGTTTGTATTATAGGGATTTTTGAATGTGATATCTTTCTATCTTCCTTGGCCAACAGATAAAATTCAAGGCTTCACTAACTCTTTATCATCATAATACATTGAATTTCATTAAAAAAAGAATGAAACAGGAAGTAAGAAGAGGTTATGAAATACTTACAAATAAAGAGAAGTCAGATTATTGGTTTATTGACAATTTATATTTCTTTGTTTTACAGCCCAACAACATATTAGAATTGGGCCTCAGTCGGGTGGTCTGATTGGCTTATTGGATAAAATTTAATGTGAGATTTAAAATATGCTGTGGTTCAATCACCTTTGTAATCACTCACCATAAATGCTGGGTCAGCAGTATCAACACGACTCATGGTTCCTGCAAAATTGAGAAAATCATTTCACACAAGAAGCATAGGGAGACACTCTCTTTAGAAGTCATATATATTTCTGTAATAATAAAATCAACTTTATGCTTTTTACCTTGACAACAAGCCAACTACAGAATTTTCCAAGTGTAAAAACTCACTCGATGATAACTTAATTGCAGTAATAATAAATCAATTTTAAGCTTCATACCATCAAGATTGAAAAACAAGCCAACTACAGAATTTCGACATTTCTTTCGTAAAAGCATCATCGTCACTTAAGTCTTGACTTTTTTGCTCTGTAGAAGTACTGTTTTCTACCTCATTTTTTGACACTTCACTTTTGCTTGAGAAATCATCACCTAAATCAAAATTGAAAAAACAAGCCAACTACAGGATTTTCCATGATCGTCACATAAGTCTTGATTTTTTGGCACTGTAGAAGTACTGTTTCCAAGCTCATTTGTTTAAAAAACAAGTCAACTACAGAATTTTCCAAGCTTAAATTGATGAAAAGTTTGACCTTCGGGGGACTCTCCCTTCTAAAGTCATATATATTTTCAGTAATAATAAATCAATTTTAAGCTTCATACCTTGAAGGGCTGCTTTCGACATTTCTTTCGTAAAAGCATCATCACTGAAGTCTTGACTTTTTGGCTCCGTAGAAGTACTGTTTTCTACCTCATTTTTTGACACTTCACTTTTGCTTGAGAAATCATCACCTAAATCAAAATTGAAAAACAAGCCAACTACAGGATTTTCCATCATCGTCACATAAGTCTTGATTTTTTGGCACTGTAGAAGTACTGTTTCCAAGCTCATTTGTTTAAAAAACAAGTCAACTACAGAATTTTCCAAGCTTAAATTGATGAAAAGTTTGACCTTCGGGGGACTCTCCCTTCTAAAGTCATATATATTTTCAGTAATAATAAATCAATTTTAAGCTTCATACCTTGAAGGACTGCTTTCGACATTTCTTTCGTAAAAGCATCATCACTGAAGTCTTGACTTTTTGGCTCCGTAGAAGTACTGTTTTCTACCTCATTTTTTGACACTTCACTTTTGCTTGAGAAATCATCACCTAAATCAAAATTGAAAAACAAACAAACTACAGAATTTTCCAAGCTTAAATTGATGAAAAGCTTTACCTTCGGGGGACTCTCACTTTTAAAGTCATATATATTTTCAGTAATAATAAATTGATTTCAAGCTTCATACCTTCAAGGGCTGCTTTCGACATTTCTTTCGTAAAAGCATCATCGCTGAAGTCTTGACTTTTTGGCTCCGTAGAAGTACTGTTTTCTACCTCATTTTTTGACACTTCACTTTTGCTTGAGAAATCATCACCTAAATCAAAATTGAAAAACAAGTCAACTACAGAATTTTCCAAGCATTGTCACTTAAGTCTTGATTTTTTGGCACTGTAGAAGTACTGTTTCCAAGCTCATTTGTTTAAAAAACAAGTCAACTACAGACTTTTCCAAGCTTAAATTGATGAAAAGCTTTACCTTCGGGGGACTCTCACTTTTAAAGTCATATATATTTTCAGTAATAATAAATCAATTTCAAGCTTCATACCTTCAAGGGCTGCTTTCGACATTTCTTTCGTAAAAGCATCATCACTGAAGTCTTGACTTTTTGGCTCCGTAGAAGTACTGTTTTCTACCTCATTTTTTGACACTTCACTTTTGCTTGAGAAATCATCACCTAAATCAAAATTGAAAAACAAGTCAACTGCAGACAGAATTTTCCAAGCATCGTCACTTAAGTCCTGATTTTTTGGCATTGTAGAAGTACTGTTTCCAAGCTCATTTGTTTAAAAAACAAGTCAACTACAGAATTTTCCAAGCTTAAATTGATGAAAAGTTTGACCTTCGGGGGACTCTCCCTTCTAAAGTCATATATATTTTCAGTAATAATAAATCAATTTTAAGCTTCATACCTTGAAGGACTGCTTTCGACATTTCTTTCGTAAAAGCATCATCACTGAAGTCTTGACTTTTTGGCTCCGTAGAAGTACTGTTTTCTACCTCATTTTTTGACACTTCACTTTTGCTTGAGAAATCATCACCTAAATCAAAATTGAAAAACAAACAAACTACAGAATTTTCCAAGCTTAAATTGATGAAAAGCTTTACCTTCGGGGGACTCTCACTTTTAAAGTCATATATATTTTCAGTAATAATAAATTGATTTCAAGCTTCATACCTTCAAGGGCTGCTTTCGACATTTCTTTCGTAAAAGCATCATCGCTGAAGTCTTGACTTTTTGGCTCCGTAGAAGTACTGTTTTCTACCTCATTTTTTGACACTTCACTTTTGCTTGAGAAATCATCACCTAAATCAAAATTGAAAAACAAGTCAACTACAGAATTTTCCAAGCATTGTCACTTAAGTCTTGATTTTTTGGCACTGTAGAAGTACTGTTTCCAAGCTCATTTGTTTAAAAAACAAGTCAACTACAGACTTTTCCAAGCTTAAATTGATGAAAAGCTTTACCTTCGGGGGACTCTCACTTTTAAAGTCATATATATTTTCAGTAATAATAAATCAATTTCAAGCTTCATACCTTCAAGGGCTGCTTTCGACATTTCTTTCGTAAAAGCATCATCACTGAAGTCTTGACTTTTTGGCTCCGTAGAAGTACTGTTTTCTACCTCATTTTTTGACACTTCACTTTTGCTTGAGAAATCATCACCTAAATCAAAATTGAAAAACAAGTCAACTGCAGACAGAATTTTCCAAGCATCGTCACTTAAGTCCTGATTTTTTGGCATTGTAGAAGTGCTGTTTCCAAGCTCATTTGTTTAAAAAACAAGTCAACTACAGACTTTTCCAAGCTTAAATTGATGAAAAGCTTTACCTTCGGGGGACTCTCACTTTTAAAGTCATATATATTTTCAGTAATAATAAATCAATTTCAAGCTTCATACCTTCAAGGGCTGCTTTCG
The DNA here is from genome assembly GCA_026936325.1 of Platynereis dumerilii. NCBI lineage: Eukaryota > Metazoa > Annelida > Polychaeta > Phyllodocida > Nereididae > Platynereis > Platynereis dumerilii. Next base: position 220,926 of record JAPTHN010000151.1, read on the forward strand.
ACATTTCTTTCGTAAAAGCATCATCACTGAAGTCTTGACTTTTTGGCTCCGTAGAAGTACTGTTTTCTACCTCATTTTTTGACACTTCACTTTTGCTTGAGAAATCATCACCTAAATCAAAATTGAAAAACAAGCCAACTACAGAATTTTCCAAGCTTAAATTGATGAAAAGTTTGACCTTCGGGGGACTCTCCCTTCTAAAGTCATATATATTTTCAGTAATAATAAATCAATTTCAAGCTTCATACCTTGAAGGGCTGCTTTCGACATTTCTTTCGTAAAAGCATCATCACTGAAGTCTTGACTTTTTGGCTCTGTAGAAGTACTGTTTTCTACCTCATTTTTTGACACTTCACTTTTGCTTGAGAAATCATCACCTAAATCAAAATTGAAAAACAAGTCAACTGTAGACAGAATTTTCCAAGCATCGTCACTTAAGTCTTGATTTTTTGGCACTGTAGAAGTACTGTTTCCAAGCTCATTTGTTTAAAAAACAAGTCAACTACAGAATTTTCCAAGCTTAAATTGATGAAAAGCTTTACCTTCGGAGGACTCTCACTTTTGTTTGTGTGTTTTACACCTCTGCAGCACCTTAGTGGGCTATATCGAGGCAGGCGATCGCCGTATGATGATGAGATGAGAAGACTGTGAGTCTGGTACATACCCTATTAATTCAGGGATGCCCAGGGTCTTTCAGTTGCCCCAGCATAGAACACTGGATACAACCCGCCTCCATTTAATGTCCCATGGGCTCGGACTAAATTGAGTTCCGGGGTGGGATTCGAACCCACGCCCTCAGAGCCAGTGGTTGTGCAAACAAGCACTCTTAATCATTAGGCCATGGAGGAACGGGACTCTTACGTTTAAAGTCATATATATTTTCAGTAATAATAAATCAATTTCAAGCTTCATACCTTCAAGGGCTGCTTTCGACATTTCTTTCGTAAAAGCATCATCACTGAAGTCTTGACTTTTTGGCTCCGTAGAAGTACTGTTTTCTACCTCATTTTTTGACACTTCACTTTTGCTTGAGAAATCATCACCTAAATCAAAATTGAAAAACAAGTCAACTACAGAATTTTCCAAGCATCGTCACTTAAGTCTTGATTTTTTGGCACTGTAGAAGTACTGTTTCCAAGCTCATTTGTTTAAAAAACAAGTCAACTACAGACTTTTCCAAGCTTAAATTGATGAAAAGCTTTACCTTCGGGGGACTCTCACTTTTAAAGTCATATATATTTTCAGTAATAATAAATCAATTTCAAGCTTCATACCTTCAAGGGCTGCTTTCGACATTTCTTTCGTAAAAGCATCATCGCTGAAGTCTTGACCTTTTGGCTCCGTAGAAGTACTGTTTTCTACCTCATTTTTTGACACTTCACTTTTGCTTGAGAAATCATCACCTAAATCAAAATTGAAAAACAAGCCAACTACAGAATTTTCCAAGCTTAAATTGATGAAAAGCTTTACCTTCGGGGGACTCTCACTTTTAAAGTCATATATATTTTCAGTAATAATAAATCAATTTCAAGCTTCATACCTTCAAGGGCTGCTTTCGACATTTCTTTCGTAAAAGCATCATCACTGAAGTCTTGACTTTTTGGCTCCGTAGAAGTACTGTTTTCTACCTCATTTTTTGACACTTCACTTTTGCTTGAGAAATCATCACCTAAATCAAAATTGAAAAACAAGCCAACTACAGAATTTTCCAAGCTTAAATTGATGAAAAGTTTGACCTTCGGGGGACTCTCCCTTCTAAAGTCATATATATTTTCAGTAATAATAAATCAATTTCAAGCTTCATACCTTGAAGGGCTGCTTTCGACATTTCTTTCGTAAAAGCATCATCACTGAAGTCTTGACTTTTTGGCTCTGTAGAAGTACTGTTTTCTACCTCATTTTTTGACACTTCACTTTTGCTTGAGAAATCATCACCTAAATCAAAATTGAAAAACAAGTCAACTGTAGACAGAATTTTCCAAGCATCGTCACTTAAGTCTTGATTTTTTGGCACTGTAGAAGTACTGTTTCCAAGCTCATTTGTTTAAAAAACAAGTCAACTACAGAATTTTCCAAGCTTAAATTGATGAAAAGCTTTACCTTCGGGGGACTCTCACTTTTGTTTGTGTGTTTTACACCTCTGCAGCACCTTAGTGGGCTATATCGAGGCAGGCGATCGCCGTATGATGATGAGATGAGAAGACTGTGAGTCTGGTACATACCCTATTAATTCAGGGATGCCCAGGGTCTTTCAGTTGCCCCAGCATAGAACACTGGATACAACCCGCCTCCATTTAATGTCCCATGGGCTCGGACTAAATTGAGTTCCGGGGCGGGATTCTCACGTTTAAAGTCATATATATTTTCAGTAATAATAAATCAATTTCAAGCTTCATACCTTCAAGGGCTGCTTTCGACATTTCTTTCGTAAAAGCATCATCACTGAAGTCTTGACTTTTTGGCTCCGTAGAAGTACTGTTTTCTACCTCATTTTTTGACACTTCACTTTTGCTTGAGAAATCATCACCTAAATCAAAATTGAAAAACAAGTCAACTACAGAATTTTCCAAGCATCGTCACTTAAGTCTTGATTTTTTGGCACTGTAGAAGTACTGTTTCCAAGCTCATTTGTTTAAAAAACAAGTCAACTACAGACTTTTCCAAGCTTAAATTGATGAAAAGCTTTACCTTCGGGGGACTCTCACTTTTAAAGTCATATATATTTTCAGTAATAATAAATCAATTTCAAGCTTCATACCTTCAAGGGCTGCTTTCGACATTTCTTTCGTAAAAGCATCATCGCTGAAGTCTTGACCTTTTGGCTCCGTAGAAGTACTGTTTTCTACCTCATTTTTTGACACTTCACTTTTGCTTGAGAAATCATCACCTAAATCAAAATTGAAAAACAAGCCAACTACAGAATTTTCCAAGCTTAAATTGATGAAAAGCTTTACCTTCGGGGGACTCTCACTTTTAAAGTCATATATATTTTCAGTAATAATAAATCAATTTCAAGCTTCATACCTTCAAGGGCTGCTTTCGACATTTCTTTCGTAAAAGCATCATCACTGAAGTCTTGACTTTTTGGCTCCGTAGAAGTACTGTTTTCTACCTCATTTTTTGACACTTCACTTTTGCTTGAGAAATCATCACCTAAATCAAAATTGAAAAACAAGTCAACTGCAGACAGAATTTTCCAAGCATCGTCACTTAAGTCCTGATTTTTTGGCATTGTAGAAGTGCTGTTTCCAAGCTCATTTGTTTAAAAAACAAGTCAACTACAGAATTTTCCAAGCTTAAATTGATGAAAAGCTTTACCTTCGGGGGACTCTCACTTTTAAAGTCATATATATTTTCAGTAATAATAAATCAATTTCAAGCTTCATACCTTCAAGGGCTGCTTTCGACATTTCTTTCGTAAAAGCATCATCACTGAAGTCTTGACTTTTTGGCTCTGTAGAAGTACTGTTTTCTACCTCATTTTTTGACACTTCACTTTTGCTTGAGAAATCATCACCTAAATCAAAATTGAAAAACAAGTCAACTGTAGACAGAATTTTCCAAGCATCGTCACTTAAGTCTTGATTTTTTGGCACTGTAGAAGTACTGTTTCCAAGCTCATTTGTTTAAAAAACAAGTCAACTACAGAATTTTCCAAGCTTAAATTGATGAAAAGCTTTACCTTCGGGGGACTCTCACTTTTGTTTGTGTGTTTTACACCTCTGCAGCACCTTAGTGGGCTATATCGAGGCAGGCGATCGCCGTATGATGATGAGATGAGAAGACTGTGAGTCTGGTACATACCCTATTAATTCAGGGATGCCCAGGGTCTTTCAGTTGCCCCAGCATAGAACACTGGATACAACCCGCCTCCATTTAATGTCCCATGGGCTCGGACTAAATTGAGTTCCGGGGTGGGATTCGAACCCACGCCCTCAGAGCCAGTGGTTGTGCAAACAAGCACTCTTAATCATTAGGCCATGGAGGAACTGGACTCTCACGTTTAAAGTCATATATAATTTCAGTAATAATAAATCAATTTTAAGCTTCATACCTTCAAGGGCTGCTTTCGACATTTCTTTCGTAAAAGCATCATCACTGAAGTCTTGACTTTTTGGCTCCGTAGAAGTACTGTTTTCTACCTCATTTTTTGACACTTCACTTTTGCTTGAGAAATCATCACCTAAATCAAAATTGAAAAACAAGTCAACTACAGAATTTTCCAAGCATCGTCACTTAAATCTTGATTTTTTGGCACTGTAGAAGTACTGTTTCCAAGCTCATTTGTTTAAAAAACAAGTCAACTACAGACTTTTCCAAGCTTAAATTGATGAAAAGCTTTACCTTCGGGGGACTCTCACTTTTAAAGTCATATATATTTTCAGTAATAATAAATCAATTTCAAGCTTCATACCTTCAAGGGCTGCTTTCGACATTTCTTTCGTAAAAGCATCATCGCTGAAGTCTTGACTTTTTGGCTCCGTAGAAGTACTGTTTTCTACCTCATTTTTTGACACTTCACTTTTGCTTGAGAAATCATCACCTAAATCAAAATTGAAAAACAAGCCAACTACAGAATTTTCCAAGCTTAAATTGATGAAAAGCTTTACCTTCGGGGGACTCTCACTTTTGAAGTCATATATATTTTCAGTAATAATAAAATCAACTTTGAGCTTATTACCTTGAAAGGTTGCTTTTGACCTTTCAAAAAACTAACTCAAGCCTATAACTTGCTGCATGTTATCGCAGATTTTCCTCAAAATAAGATTCAATTGAGAAGGTGAAAAAATACCCATTTAATTGATAAACCAAGATTATCAAGTTTGTCTAAAAAATAATTAGAAGGTTAAAGAACTTCATACGCGATGGCGCTTCGAGCATTTAACTTCAATCTTTGAAGTTGGCGCTGACGTCAGAGTACAGAAACAGGGGCCGGGAGAGGCGGGCGTATGAACTCTGCTGCCTCCTCCAGATCATCGATGGATCATCGAGGCAATCCAGGTCAAACTTCACTCAACAAGTAAGTTTTTTTAACCTTCTATTTCCATTTCTTGCTTTATTGCCTCCCCCAAACTAAGATGCCATGGCCTGGGGAAGGAGTTAAATGCTCGAAGCGCCATCTCGTAGGAACTCTGCTGCCGTCGAAGATCTGAGATGAAATCAGAATTTTCTGTTATTGGCTTGATCATTTTGAGCCCACAGTAGTACTTTACATATGCCAACAGTGTACATATGGTTGAATGGAACTCTGTCGGAAACTTGAAAGAAGAAAAACCATTTACCTAATTCAGAAGAACTTGTTTCAAACGGATTGATGTTTTCCGCTGACTCATCACCTAAATGACATTGAATGACAGTCAACTTACAGATCAAAATGTAGTTTTAACACAACACAATTTATAAAATCCCAAGTTGGATTTTATTTACTTTTAAAGTGAAATTCCAGGGTCACACTAGAATGACATTTGTTGCAGAAGTAATTATTTTCTCCTATTTTTTATGTTCAAACAATCGAATTTCTAAACTCATAATGCTAAATCAACTACTTCAAGCTATGCTTTTGCCTGAGGTAAGAGTTGAGTCACGTAACTTTATATACTCTAAATCCAAAAACGCAACTCTCAAAATTTACACTGAAATAATGACCAAGTTATAAAGCCTTGAATTATATGAAAATGCACTGATCCAGGGTGAGGTGGTCCGATTTTTAGCCTGGACCGGTCCAGAAGCGGTCCATCGGCATTTAGAACATTATGATAAAAATGAGGGTTTAAACAAGCTGTATGACATAAATTTTATTTTTAGATATCACAAAATTGATGCCACACCCTTCATGACATGAAAAATCACTGGACGGTCTGGACCGGCACTTTACCGGTCCGGTCTAACACTGGACCGGTTTTTTGTAGGTGGTCCGGTTTTTTGGCGGTCCAGGGCTGGACCACGGACCGGACCGGTCCAAGGCGGTCCGGTCTGCATCACTAGACATGGTCCCAAACAAGTGCATATATATATACATCCAGACAGATAGACTAGCTTAAACAGTATACTGTTAAAGTAGAAATATAAACAGATACAACTTGGTACTTGCCATTAATTTGCCCCTGCTCGCGGCTATTGATGGATTAACTCTGAAAAAAAAAAGCAAATGACATTCTTTGAGCTACAAATTGTTTCTTTTAGTCTTGTTTTTTTTTCAAAGGTTGTAATGAGCATCAAATATTCCCAGAATTATAGAATATCGAAAGAAAACGTTTGGTCCCAAAAATCAAATAATTTAAACAGATAACTTCTGTAGCAAAATGACTGTTAAACTCTGTTTACTGACACACAAACGAATTTGTACCAAATTTCATAACAAATCGACAAATTGAAATACAAAGAGTGGAGCAATTTAATATCCGGGGGGGGAGGGTTATTTAATAATGATATTGTGGATTTCTTGCTCAGTTTTGGTGAAATAAGTATAAATACTTTCTGGACAGTCTTGAAACTAGAATTTGTGTCGCAAGTGGAACACATGCGAGTTCACTATGCGTATGTTGTAGATTCTTGGGGAAAATGGTGTAGAATTTGGGGCCTAGATTTTCATACATGATCAGTAACCAAAGATCCCAAGTTCAAAGCTAGTCATGTTACTCTGTTAATAAATAAAGTCCAAGCAGTAGGTATATTTCATCCAAAGGTTTCTCAATAACTAAAGATTTATTCAGCAGACATTCAACAGTTCAGTTTGGCCCCTGGCTATCAGGCCCTCTCCTCTCTCCACCAATTACAGACCAGTTCACCTTTGATTGACAGGTGGGGCTATGCCCCAGCATAGACACACATATACATTTATACAATCTGACTATAGGGGGCACTGCTGGCATCTCCCTAGCAACCATGATACATTCAATGTTTATACAATTGACCAAGCTCCTTACATTATAAGGGTACCCAACTGCCACCTTGCTCAGTGGGCTTCAATGCAGCCAAAAACATTTAGTCATACAATTATATGTGCAATCTACATCTAATTGGTACAATGCAATTAGGGTGGTCCCCTTAGAGTTGGCACCCCTTTGAGGTACAATCTGTCCTGCCATAAGCCTAGCAGGTGTGCAAATAAATTATGCAACTTCCCTGAGACACAAAGGGCATTAGGCCTTTGTGGCATCTAAAAATGTGGGCTTATGATAAAAGGCGATGGCCTTATCTGGCTCTTAAGTTTAAAGTGCAGTTTGCTTGACTGCTGAGCTCTTAATAACTCCTAGCTACTAATACATGCAATATAATTATACAATAATATGTTCCTCCTGCAGATACATGATTATGGTTGGTTTTAGACAATATATGACAATATTAATATACTTGCTACATTACATTTGTTACATTGTGTTGTGCAGTTGATGTTGATAGGCTAGTAACTGTTACTGTATCCACATATTCATAACATTTTGTCAAGGACCAGCCACTGGTATTTTCATTTTATGCACAATATTTCATTAACGTCTCTCTACTCAATCACCCTTAAATTAACAAAATATGAATGCACTATTGGAATTCGCTGAGTGAAGCCTGCCTTATTTGGCTGTCCTATCAAGATGTGTGTGCAGAAGAAAATTTTGAAATGCTAATCTAGTGCATTAATAAAGCACATAGAAGCTTGAAAATGATCTTATAAAATGCCTTGTATTTTTAGCTGTCAACCCCTTCCACAATTTTCCCGAGTTTTTCATTGTAAATAGCTAAAAAGTGAGTTACAAAGACAAAAGTGAGACACCAGTTGGTAAAACATATATCAATATGCCTGGGGTTATTTCTAATATAATTTTCCGTTCAGATAAATGTCCCTGCAATAATTCCTTTCATTTAACATTATAATATCAAAGCCACTGAATTGTACAGCAAAAAACATTGTAACAAAGAGTGTGCAGCTGTGGTTCATGTTAAATTTTAATTGAGTGGATTGCCTCCCCCCAAAGATGGCATTGATTGCTATGAGAAAGTTCACTTTTACAATGGCCTTCAATGATGTGGGACTTCTTAGAAGGTGTTAATTGAAATATACTAACTCAAGGTGTGAATGTAATGGCAAATTGGCTAATTGGTGAAGTCTTGATTGCTATTCTGAATTGCCTGACATGGCAAAGGGACAAATATAGGCCTATGCATTTTCAAAGAATTCTCAGCAAATAATTGAGATATTTTCATGAAAAAACGAAATCATAAAGATTAAGGCAGCAGGCTTAAAAACAGCCTAAAATTCTAATTCTAGCCCTAAAAGAAGTGTCCGAAAACTATCGGGAAGACATCGAACCTGTTTCGGCCAATCAGAGGGCAGTAAAACAATAACAAAAATATTTCTATTTCCTGTTTTCCCGTGATTTGGTTGAAACTAAAAACTTAAATTGTAATTATACTAGACACAAGAGACACAAAAGGGAGCAAGACGACTCAAGTTAGCCAATTCTTCATTAATTTCATGGAAAAGAAACTTTAAAAAGTGCTCCCTTGTCTCTCACAAACGATCCAAACTTTCTGAATACCCCTTATTTAACCCTGTTTGCCCACAATGCGAGAGTGAACTCGCAATAAATATTACCTGGTGGGTGTTTTTCCAGGAGCGACTGGTGGCATGTTGATACTGTCAGCGTTACCTAAAATTTAAATCAAAATATCATGACTGAATTAGTTAAATTGTCTAGCTAAGGGTTGAGCCCCAAAAAGAGCGAAGTAATATGCAAACACTTCAACAGAAATCACAAAAGCATACCAGATGCATGGAAAAGGGGGAGAATTATCACTCCATACAAAGGAGAGAAAGGCGAATGCTCGAATGAAAGAGGTATCACGATCAGCAGCAATGTGGGAAGATGTTTGAAAGGTTCATACATGAACGGGCGAAGGAGAAGTTGGATATCAGTGACATGCAGGGAAGAGAGGATCAAACACGGCAGACCATATCCTAGCCCTAAAAGAAGCAATCAGAAAGGGAAAAATAACGTGCAAGCACTTTAAGCAGCGCCTGTACAATTTCTCACTATCTATCTATCTATCTATCTATCTATCTATCTATCTATCTATCTGTCTATCTATCTGTCTATCTATCTGTCTATCTTTCTTTCTTTCTTACTTTCTCTAAATGACAAAATTACAAATATATACATGGTTTGACTGTTTTGTCGTCGGATTTTACAGGCCAGATTCTAAGAAAGTGTAAAAAGACAGTACATCACCTTATCTTGACAGAAAATTGTGTTAAATGCTTACCATAGATGTGGAATTTAATTGAAAAAATGAACTTTTCATCAGAAGAAAATTTTTTTACTACTTTATTCTTACTTGATAAATTAACAATTTTTGTAATTAAAAACACTTCAAGCAAATCCCATGTGAAAATGTTAAATCTGCAGATTTAATTGCGATTTTATCATGAATGCTAATTTGGTGTGTGCCAAAACCATCCAGACACTTTGGTGACTATTACTATTATGTAAATGACATTTTACATAAGAACTGATTAAATTTTGCAACTAATTTAGCATTTACAGCTCTAGCAATTGATCTGAAGAAATCACTTTTTTTTCTTAGTGCCAGAATGAACCTATGATGTCATAGGTGGATGCTCCATTGCCAACCACTAGAGGATATGCAAAATTGGTGCAATCAATGATGCCATAGATCAAACTGGCCAATAGCATCCGTTGTGGACAGTTTCATCATAGCCTTGCCAGAGCGGCCAATAACATCACAACAACTCAGGTGCAAGGTTGGACTACTTCTGGGGGGGGGGGGCAATCTGCTCAAAAGCTGTCAATTGATCCTCATATCTCCATATTAACTCCTGTGAACTGTGGTAACCAATAAAACAATATAGGATTAAAGTAATTGTTGGTAGTTTTTCACTGAAAGGAGCCAACAAAACTGCAACAGTAAACAAAATGCTTAACTTGACAGATCCATAATATCAAATCCAATTTAGATCAGAAGCATTTTGGTGAACAACTGTGATTAATATCCAGTTACCCTATTAACCATGCTTGGTTGAAGTTCAGGCACTTTTGGTATCACTAAATAATAAACAATCCCCCCTCCCCGTCAACACCTGAGTCTTTGCTGTGGTATCATTGGCTCATCTGGCCATGACATAATTGCCAGGCTATGATGAAGTTGTCTACATGAAATGCTATTGGCCAGTTTGACCTATGACAGCATAGCTAGCACCAAAGTTCTATAGGTTCCAATGGAGTCTCCAGCTTTGACATCATAGGTCCACACTATGAAAAAAAATGTATTTCTTCAGAGCAACTGCGAGAGCTGTAAGTTGTTCCATCCACTATACAGTTTGTCACGTCAAGCATTGAGACAGAAATATAGCATTGTTTGTTGGGCTACATTTCATAAAAGTCAACACAATGAGATTGGTTGATCCGCTGATACAAATTTGAGTAGGACTAAGTCTGGGGTGGCGCTGTGGAGATCAATGGCTGTGGAGCACTTTTATGCCGTCATTGCCATTGTGAGTCAGATAAGTAGCATCACAAATGTCAAAATTTTGCGAAAAAGGACTGCCTTTTTCATAAATTGGTAATATTGGACAAAAACACCATCAGAACATTAAAAAAAATGAGATATTCAGAATACAACAGAGCTAAGCTATACGCAGGTATGCGTATTTCTCCTGTGGGGCTTGTGGTTGTTGAGATATCTGGCCAAACGCCTGTCTCAATGTTGACTTGACAAACCGTTGGTGGGGACTTTCGTTGCCAACCCACGTTAAATAAGAACACCTTTACCTTTCGGGGGCGGATCGGCCTATGTGGCGGAGTGGCAACTGCCACGGGCCCAACCGCTCAGGGGGGCCATACAAAAAGTTAAACAAGAATCCGAGGATTCAAACCCTGGGTTCTGTTGGGAATTAGCAATTAAGCATAAGATCCGTGGATACAAGATCAAAGTAGCACTACACTGCGAAGTGCAATCAGCTTTGACACCTGTCAGATTGATTTTGATTGCTGTTTCTCAATGGCAATTTCCAATTTGGTAAACTGAGGGTGAAAAAACGCTTTAGAACTTGCAGAATTGCAATTAGCATTTTTAGACGGCTTCTGAGAATATATGCACTTCAAAAAGCAATTGCCAAATTTATGCATTATAGGCCTTCCTTGAATCGAATGGACGATCGTCACATGGGTGACACTATAATGCAAAGTCAGCTTGAAAACAGCCCCTCAAGACTCAAACAATGTATTACACAACAAACTACTAAAAAAAAATTTAAAAAAATTTTTTTTTTTCAAAAAAAAAACAACAAAAAAACCCAAAAAAAACCACCACAAACCATCCTGAATTGCGCAACGCATTTTAGTTCAACTCTATATGAACACAAAATGACACACTTGACCACATCCACACCTGTATTAAGGCTGGGAAAACTTTTATCCAAAAAATCTCTCAAACTGGCTTTAGATAAATTACAGGAAAATAAGAAAAATAAGAAAAAAGCCAAAAATAAGAAAAAAGCCAAAATTTCATGCTTTGCAAACTTGATACAATCAAACTTTCACATATGGGCCCCCAAATGAGAGGGCCCTGTATATGAAAGGGCCTTGCACCGGTGTCACTAATGTAGTAATGCCAAAGCAGGAATGTGGGGGCCCAATGATTTATTTTGCCACAGGCCCAAAACGCCGCCAGTCCGCCCCTGCTTTACCTTATATTAATATGCACAGGCCTCAAGCAATTAAATAATTATCCAAGATTAGTTCTGAGACTTGTATTTTCCACATAAGAGGCAACTGGTATCATTGAAGAAATTGCTAGATACGACTGATAATTGTCAACACCTTGTGGTAATAATTTGAAATTCTAGGGGGGGATAATCATATGATCATCCCCCAGGTTCATCCTAGGGGGGGGGGGGGGAGGATGCATCCCCATCCCCAGGATCTACAGTAATCAGTCAAATCAAAATGCCTACAAACAAAAACGCCTACAGACAAAAACGCCTACAATTTTTTTTGCATTATCAAAAACGCCTACAGCTAATTTTCCTTTTGCATGCCAGTGCAAAAACGGCTATTGGCCATTACAAAAACGTCTACAAACATTAACAAAAATGCCTACAATTGTGTTTGCATTGTTTCAATGTCAATAAACAATTTTAAAAATCAAGTGTTGTTCTGTCATCATTTGACTTCTGAAAAAGTTTAAATCTTTGTCATTTCACATGCAACACACAGATCTATATATATATAAATGATAATTGCTATTTATCCCTTCAAAGGCTGTCTGATTCAAACCTACTAATGCTTAATGCGATTGACCCCCCGCCCCAACCTTCCGATACGCCCATGCTTGCATTGTCGGAAATCTCAGTAGGCGTTCTTTGTTTTGACTGCTAATCGGATCTACGCCCCTGCCCATTCAAAAAGTAAATGATGCCAAAATGGCTCATTTTTGATATCCTGTAATAGCCTGACAAGTCAGCGGCAGTACGCCCCTCCCTGTTAGAGTTAGCTACCTAACATGGCATATACCCCCCCCCCCTTATAATCTTGGAAGTCGCGCACTGACCAGTGTTTGGCGAGCGGAGTGATCACAATATTTCACTGAATTCATTTCAATGGTCAAGATTTAACACAGCTTCACACCTGTTCAAATCACATGTCTTTTATCGACTCATGTTTCACAAATTCAAACAAACAAACCCCCGGTTATTTACCTAGTGTGAGTTTTCCGAAACTACAAGTCTTTCGTGACGATCGCAAATTATCATGTTAATGAAGCAGATCTCACAGGTCTGGTTATACTTTTAGTTTCAGAAAACTTGCTGAAGTGCTTCTGTTTAATATGTGTTTGATCGAACAATCACGATGGAATACTTGTCATGCGAGCACTGCCGGTGGTCTTCAGTAGCATTTACGCTCGCGCTTTCAGCCTGGGCACGATTTTTGCGCATGTGGTTTATCTAAGTAGCCTATAGAGTTGATATCTGACAACCTAAAAATGACAATGACCCGGTAATACTAACATAAAACGAGCTTACCTTTGCCAACTTTCGTCTGGCTGCCACCAAGCCAAGACGACGTCATCTTGTCAATGCCAGCTGACCAATCACATCACAGCTCTCTTCGGCCAATCAAAATTCAGATGAGAGTTTAAATGTCCAAAGAAGCTGAAAGTCAAATTTATGGTCATGAATTTTACATTTTTTTCAATTTTGAATGTAGGACTCGGAAATTTTGCAGGGATAAAGATTAGGTCCTATAAATGTAGCTGCCAAAATTTTGAATTAAACATATATGGTTTTTAGATGGCAAATAAGCTAAAAGTACTGTCCCCTAAAGGTGGTTGGGCTGAAAAATTGTAATCCCTGATATCTCGAAAAATTACATAGTTTTAAAAGAAAATTAATTTGGTATCACGTTCTTTAGATAATTTGCAGATGCTTGCAGATTTTTAAGGTGGTCGAGCGTGTTGGATGGGAGAAATTTAGTCAAGACAATTAGGGGACATGGCCAAGTCCCCCAAACATGAAGCATGTCTCCTAAAGGTTGGTACAATGTCTCCGAAACGTTGAATTACTGTAAATATATATATATATATATATATATCCAGTTTATCCACTTTAAAATCTTCAAACTTTATTTTACCTAAATTTTATGAACAATTTAAATCTGATATGATAATCCTTAAACTGCACTTGGAGTGTCATATGACAATCTCACTATAAATACTGCTCCAGAACTATACAATTTAGATATTTCACATCCCACATGATATATGTCTAGATGGCCCTATCAATATTGCCTTGCTCACATAATTGCCTTGCTCACATAATTGACATAAGAATGTCAGAAGTGACAGGTAGTCATTTTAATATAATTAAATCATGTTATGGTGAAGTATAAGAAATACATATATGATTTTATGTATATGTTGCAGAAAATGAATCGGTAAAATAATATCATGAGCGTATTGTTTGCTTCAAGTATACAGATTGAAACCAGTGATGTATACTTAAATGCTTCTTTGAAATAAGAAGGGATGGGCGAAACTAAATTTCATTTAAATATCAAGGAATATTTATGACAAGTTTTTCTTCATTACAATATAATCGTGACATGTTTGCCACAGAAGACCCAATTTTGTTATCAGCTACTTTGCAACCCATTGCTGGTTTCCCTTGATGGGAAATTATTTATTTCACATAACACCAGATGTACCAATCTTTTTTTTTGAGTGCAACTATATTTCTTGCCCCCCTTGAAGGTGGGATGATTAAAAGGCACGGAGAGTGGGAGTCCTCAGCTTGTTGCATGTTTATCGCGTACGAGGGTTGTCTTACTTACCCAGGACAGACACTGATACAAGGAGCTGCCCATAAAACGTCTTATCTGAATCACATCCTGCGGGGATTTTGCTCTTGAAAGTCCACTGAAAATAAATAAAATTGGTTCGAATCCTTGTTGATGAAAACCTTAAGTGCAGCAGACCTACTGAAGAGGTAGACGGACAGCTAGACAGACAGCTAGACAGAAAACTAGAAGGAAAACTGGATGGACAGATAAATGGATAGCTAGATGACAGCCAAACTGATACACAAAAGAAACTGAAGTCAAATGAGAGGATAAATCGTACTGTTGAATGTAATCCTAAGGACGTGTATGGCATGTAGCCCATACAAGGATACTTAGTTATCTGTATTCTTACCATAAGTCCACCTATTCCACGGAAATACCTATTGATTTCTTAAAAGATTTAGTGTTCTATTTTTATCTGTGAACTATCTCCAGATTTATTTATCGTGATTTTTTCTCAAATTCATAAGTAGCAAAAGACTGCAGTGAACAAAATGTTCTCAATATATGTTTATAGTAAGCCCACACAAGTTTTTCTCTGGGTTTTTTGCTTTTTCAAAGTAGCCAGAGGAAGAAATGAGATTAGTCCTCTTTATCTGCCAGATTTGTTGGACTTTCACTAAATCGTGTTACAGTGGGCCTACATTAAGTCAGATGTAAATGCTGTGTTGCCAAACATTTAGGTAAAATATAAATGGACTTGAAACAAATGTAATTATCTATGTCTCAAATAGTTTTCCTGTTCAAAACTAAAAAAAAAACCAATCTTGTAAAAAGTGAACCTTATCAAGTAGAACTATAGACTCAAAGGGTTATAATTGTAAGTAAAAAGTATATTGTAACTGAAATACACGGTTGATGAAAAGCTTACTCAATTAATGAATCGTCTTTCTCTTATTTCTCAGGGGCACCTCATGACAGTGTGTTATTATAATGCCCTTATCAGTGTAAGCTCCTGGTTGTACATCTTTTGTGACACTTAGAATATTTTTTTTATGCAACTGGGAGAAAATATCTGTTATGCTGCCAGCTGGGTTGCCAGCCAGCCCAAGCATCATTCAGCCCCTCCCAGCCAGCTGATATGAATTTTTTTTTTCCCAGCCAGCCGCCTCAACTGCTTTCTCATTATCTGACTGCAAATTTCATTGGTTGAAAGCCAAAAATTCCTAGCTGACAGTCTGCCAGCCAGCCGGGCACCTGTTTCATAACAGATATTTGGTATAACAGATCATGGGGTGCCCCTGATTTCTCTCAGTACAAATATGTTCCAAAAGCAAAGGTTCCACAATGTTTTAGAAGTGTGAATAAGAGAGCCTTGCGAAACATCTATTATTATAAACAAATATTCTTGTATCATTGTGAAACCATCAGAATCATTCCCGTGCAACCGTTAAATGCTAAAATGCTTTTCCAATGGATGAACTTGTGCCTCACAGATATTTGAATTCAAATACCTCCTCATGTTTCCCCATGCAGAAAGCCTCAATTTCCAAAACGGAATGTCTGAACCAAATGCGACAAAAAGGCTGATTTACGAGAGCTTTCAGTGGTTAACCATTTGCTAATTTTGAAACTGGGGTAATGCACTGAAAATTTAGAATTGTGAGTTATAACAGAAATTTGTGAATGATGGTCTGATCTGGAAAGCATTAATTTTAGTTTTTCAATTGATGATATGAAAAAGAATGCTTGTACCTATAACAATTTTCACCCGTATAAGCTGTTATCTAGATGTTCAGGAAATTTTGCTGCAATTGAGATATTGAGAAGTAGATGATATCGCTTCTGTCAAATATTGTTCCAAGAATTTCTGCTGCAATTATGGTATACTTCATTTCACAACCTTTTCCAGCTGGTGACGTGCATGGGTGTTGAATCCCAAACTCAGGTGAAGTCAATTTTGTTGCAGCAAATGGGACAATAAATGGCAGGGTAGTAATATTTATAGGTTAGATATAGCTGGTTTGGTGTCCTTACCCTGCATCTTTTCCTAAGTATCTGCATCTACCGAAACTGTCTACTTCTTTTACTTATATGCATAAGTTCCCCTTTTTGTGTCCTTTCATGAAACGACAGATTAGTTACATGTTCTACGAACCCAGGTGTTTGCAAAACTCTCTCTTTATCTTAACCTCAAACCAATCTCATGATCAGCTGTTAAGCTTGGCATGTAAAGGTGAACAGTACAACATCTTCTTCTTACTGATGATTTCAAACAAGCACACAAATGCGACCTCATAGATTAACTAAACTGAAAAAAAAAGAAGAAATAAACTACAATTCCACAAGTGGCTTGAAGGTATTGAAAGCAATGTGTTGTACAAATGATAAGAGGGTTAGAAACACTAAACTCAAGGGTCTGGAACTCTGTTTGGAGCAATTACAAACAATACAATAGTTAGTTACATTTCGTCCACTGGCTATTAAAAGGTTGTAAGTGCCACTTACGACCTTTGTGCAGTATCAAAGGAAAAGGTAAAGAAAAATAAGCCGCATCTTTCTGTGAAAATTCCAGAAAAATATCATTTTTAGTTTTCGAGATATTAAAAATTTTCTGTTACAACCTTTTTGCGTTTACATGATTGCATATTTTTAAAAGGTTGTAAGTACCATTAAAACAGATGTTGTTTTTTTTAAAAGGTTGTAACTCCCACTTACGACCTGGGGTGCTTCAACTGTAAGAAACAGAGAAGGTTGTAAGTAAGACTTACAACCTTCTTGCATTCTATTATTCCCTTTGATATGATCATAAGTCACACTTACAACCTTTCATTTCCAGGATTTTGAAAATTACCATACAGTCACTTGGGTGAAAAGATGGCAACTTCATGAGAACAGTTAAAAACTGAGAATTTGAAGGCACAGAACTAAACTGTATTTCAATTTTCCAGACAATTGGGTCATGTAGGAATTTTTTATTTGAATCCAGCTAATTCAAACATAGGCTGTGTAGCAGCAAACCTTCAGCGAACAACAATTTTAAAAGATGCAAAGAAACCATTACAGTGATTTGTGTTTGTGAAACCATGGAAAGGCCTAACTACACAAATTTACATATATATATATTATAGAGCAGTTTCATACATATACAAGGTGTAGGTCGTGGGCTGTGGGTTGGAAACACCATAAATGCATTGATCATTTGTATCAGATTTTATCCATGCACGATTTGTTTGTGCAATAATGGTCAAGATTTGACAAGAAATAAAAATACTATTTTTTTAAATCAATATTTGAAAAATAGTAGAATATTCATCAATCAGGCCATCACAAGGCACAACTACATCGTATGGGTGATATGGGTATCAATTTCATCCAAGCACAAGCAAAAGTGGCCAAGTTTTGGGCCGGACATGGAAAAAACTATTTTATGTATATTATTCTCAATATTTTAAAAAGTTTAGGATATCAATCCATCAGACCATCAAAAGGCACAACTAAACCATATAGGCTATTTGTGTACCAAATTCCATCCATGTACACCTTGTGGGGGGCCGAGTGCTGCCCCGGAAACTATCTAGGCGCCAGCTCGCCCGCTTGGCAGATGGACAACATTTGACCAAAGTATATCATACCTCCTTAGAACTAAAGTTTTCTGACGGTAAAAATTCCAGTCTTTGTGGGGCCTTCATTTCACCAGGCACAGGTTGATAAATCATTTGTCTACATGTTGATATCATCTCATGAAACAAAGCCCATGTGTCTTCTCAGCTTGGATGACAGAAACTGTACACTGTGCAGGTTTATCAAATATTATTCAGATTATTAATACGTCAGGTAACCCATGTTTTACATATTGAATGTTAGGAATTAATGTTACAAGTTAGCCCCAATTTGCTATTGGTAGATATAATATGACCTCACTGATGCAACAGTAATGTGGAATACCATATTCCATGGTAAAAAATAAAATGTAATCGATTTTGGATTGTAACCTTAATGTTTTGTAGTTTTTTCCAAATCAATTACATAATTTGTTCAACAATCAGATGAAAGGCCATCATTCATAGTTCAATTCATAACTCTTAAGATTTGTTTGAAACAGACAAAAGCAATATTATCTGATGTCCGTTCACACTCTTTTTGTAAAATTAGACTAAAGTTAAATGTCTTTGATCAAATTACACATGGAGTCATAAAATTGATCAGTTATGAAAATTTTCTTGGTTGTTTCAAGTCATGCCAGATTTACACAAATCATTTGTGCGGACACTATCAAACATTCATTTGGTCAGTTTTAAACATAACCTTTTTCAGAATAATGTTTTGTTATTATTAACTAAACAGTTCAACAAAAATAAGTCCCCCTTTGGATAAACTTGAATATCTCAATGATTCCATGTATCGCTGATTTTTATGACAGTTGGCTGAATTATTGAATATAATGGTGGTAGTTTTACATGCAATGTACAAATTGTGGCCCTAAATGTGCACAGCATCCCGAGTTTTCACCAACTGCTAAGTAATGAAGCCAAAGGCAATCACTTTCAATTGTACAAAAACATGCTGAAAACTGATACCGAACCATCTGTCTTCAGAACCTTCAGTGCAATGGTTCAAATTTTACAGATTTTCCATCAATTAATCAAGGCCCAATATGCTAAATTTCCCTTTTCAGATTTCTCAACAATCAACACTTTCTGTCTTGCACCACATACACCCTCAGTTTAAATGCAAGACCAAATTACAACATCCGTGACTTTTGGTCTTTCTCCTCATGGGGATTAAGAAGCTGATAACTGGTTGGTGCCAGAATCTTACAGGGTTAGTTTCAACCAAGTACAATTGTACATGCATTAGTGACAAGGTTGTGGCCCGGATATATTTCAATATTTCAAAAAGTATCAAATATCCACCATTTAGACCATCAAAAGGCACAACTGGACCGTATGGACTACATGTGTATTAAATTTTATCCTTGGATGTACGTGCAATAAAGGCTGAGTACTGGCCCAGAAATGTTCAATCACCCGTGGCCAGCCCACCAGCCCGCCCGCCAGTGGACATACATTTTACCCAATGATTACAATACCTTATTCAAACTTAATTCCTTAAAGGTAAAAAAAGAGAGTAAATTCAGTTTTTTTTGGGTTGGAGTAAAGTAATACAATTAACAACAAGCAGTTAATTAACAATAAGCATTTAAGAAAGAATACTTCATATTGCTTCGGATTTGGAGTGGAATAATAATAACATAAATATGGAAATCTGAAATGCTAAAGGTTTTTATAACACATTTTAAGACAATTTTCCAACAATTTGCTTCAAATAATAATCATTTCTGTGGGTTTTCCTTGCAATATCCATGAAATATTGACTTACAACCTTTTGATATTGAAGCACTTACGACCTTTCATCGGGCAGTTGCGAGACTTCAAACAAATTTGGCAAAGTTTAAAAGGGCGTAACTCAAAATTTTGTTTAAAATTGTCTGAATTTCAACCATACGCTTAGTAATGGCACCCATAATGTTTCTGGATGGGGCAAGAGCACAAAATACCGATTGAAATTGGCAAAAAGGCCATTTGAAGTTTTAACTTACATCCTTCTTGCACTGGATCTCAAGAATTCAGAAAGAATTAAAAGGTTGTAAGTCACTTTTTTGCTATTTTTTCCAAATATATGAATTAAATCTGTAGTAAAACACTCGGAATGAACTACAATATTTGATTTGTCAACATATGTTACCCTACTTTCAACATACCTGCCCTTATTAACCCATCAGACACTCTTGGTGGTTTTTTGCATTTTTCTCAAAATGTCATTTTTTGAGTTACAACCTTTTAATAGCCAGTGGACGATTTGGGAACTTTTTTTTTACTCTAGATCCTATTTCCAGTCTGCTGGTAATTGCTGAAAAAGATTTGTTCTGTTCCTACGATAAAATACAAATACTACATTATAGCACTAAGTAAAACTCAGACTAGCTATAGCAGTTTTTGCAGAAATACGTTCCTTATAATTTAAGTTCAGCCACTTTCAAGAGATTCAAGGAAGAAGTAGACTGAGAAATATTCAGTGGCTTTAAATGATTGCTATTTGGTGATGAACATGAATTACATGCTAAAATATCTTTATGGTGTAATGTTATTCTCATTTTTCTCCCAACTTTATTACAAATGACTGAAATCCGCCGTGTGACATATTTTTCAAGAATTTTTTCAATTTTACAACAGGGACCTGAACCTGTTTTCCTTTATTGCATACTAGGCCTACAGTTGCACTCAAGAAGAACCTTGATATACTCCTTCCAGTCAGCTTCATGTTGCAGTCAATTGGTCAATCCCAGACAAAGGTTAAACCACCAAAGGCCACAGTAAATCACAGAGAATTAGTGGCTACTGAATAGTATAAGGATCATTTTCAAGGGCTGTCATTACTGACTTATGGAGTTGTGTGTGGAGGCAGAGTCCCAAGATTGCTGATTGAGAAAACAATCAGAGTTCAATGCTTTATTATTAGCAAAATATGTGACTATTGCACTTTCTTCAATGAAATTGTATCATGGTCTTTGGCCGTATCCTTCTATAGTCTGTCAGTAGATCTTCAAGTAAATCTGACCACTAATTTTTGGGAACTTGTTATAGTTGCTTTGATGTTGTAACTTTTAGAACAGTCTGAATGTAAATCAGTTATGAAAATACTTCGCAGATAAAGGATATTAAAAGACATGATTATGAATAGAGACAGCTTAAAGTGCCTCCTTGATATTCCTTTAGAAATTAATTCAATATTCAGAAACTGAACCAGCTGTTATGGATCTCTTCAATTGAGTCACAGTGCTTCCAAATTCCATTCAGTGAGACTTTGAATTAAATGCAACGAGGATTAAATTCTGATCGTAGAATGTGAGGAAGGCTCACAGAAAGTCTTGTGGCATGCTTCTATTGATTAAATCTCAATAACTCAGTCAAGACATCCACACATAATTTTATCAGATAATAATAATCCAAGCAAAGACTTTTCCGTTAATCAAATTGATGATGGATAAGAGTCGTCATAGTTTTTCTTACCATTTTGTATATGTTGAGTATTTTAAAAAGATTATTTTGTGCCTGTTGAGACAAAGGAGAAGAAAAGGTTGACTCGAAAAGTAATCGCAAAATAGAGAAAAACAGTTTACCAAGACTGCAAAACATGCCCGAGCTTTATCTGCTTGCAAAATATACATACACATTTGCTCTTACTTTACATAATACTCATCAATGCTAGGTTTAAGCAATTATAAAAGTATATGTTACAATTTATTGGCAATTGTCAGTCTAAATTCTACTTAGTTGAATAATGTAGTATTTGTAATTTTGTTAGACTGGTGAGCAAGTATGTCATTGTGTGATATGTTTACGTACGTGCAGCTGAATTCATTGTGAAAATGTTTATCCTGTTTATCCACCTTAAAATCTTCAGGCAATTCAAACTTTAATAACAATTTTATGTACAATTTCAATCTGATATGATAGACCTTTTACTTGAAGTATGATACGACAATCTCACTATAAGTACAGCTCAAGAAGTATACAATTTAGATATTTCACATCCCGCATAAATTCATATATATTTCTAGGTCGCCTCATCAGTATCATGAAAATGTCAGAAATGATAGGCAGTCATTTTTATATAATTAAATTATGTTACGATGAAGTATAAGAAATATATGATTTTACTGTATTTGTTAGAGAATATAAATTGGCAAACAATATCATGAGCGTATTGTTTGCTTCGGGTATACAGACTGAAATGAACCATGCAGGAAATGTTTCTTTGAAATAAGAAGGGATGGGCAAAACTAAATTTAATATAAATAGCAATAAATATTAATGACAAATCGGTCTTCATTACAATATAATCGTGACATGCTTGCCAGAGAAAGCCCAATTTTGTATTTAGTTGGCAACCATTGTTGGTTTTACTTGTTGTGAGATTATTTGTTTCACAAAACACAAGAAGTAATAATTTATTTTAAATGAAAATACTATAATATAATAATTATTATTTCTTGGCATTCTTGAGGGTTGGATGATAAAATGGCAGGGAGAGCGGGAGTCTTCAGCTTGTTGGCTGTTTATCCCGTACGAGGGTTGTCTTACTTACCCAGCTCAGATGCTGATAAAATTAGCCGCAAATCTAACATCTTATCTGAATCACATCCTGCTGGGACTTCGCGCTTGAAAGTCCACTGAAAATGAAAAAAAAAATGGTTCGAATCCTTTTTTGGCGTAGGAACTATCTACAGATTTATTTATTGTGATATTTTCCTCAAATTCATAAGTAACAAAAGACTGCAGTGAAAAAAATGTTTACAATATATATTAAGTTCACACAAGTTTTTCTCTGGGTCTTTTGCTTTCTTAAAGTAGCCAGAGGAAGAAATGAGATTACAGTCCTCTGGCGAAATGCGTAGTGGGAAAAGCAACTGTCCTATCCAGCCACTCGCCATTAATTATTCAAAATGTGGATGTCCCATCTGGCGGAGGAAAGAGGGATTTATAGAATCACTGTTATAACGTACTTAATGTTTCACACAAAACACATAGTGTAGGGATAGGCCTACAGATTGCTTTTAACAACAGTAAAAAACAGATTTTGTAGTATCCTGCTCCTAGGATAGGGATTAGGATAGGGATTAGGAAGGGACTGGAGGGTTCTTTGTGGCAAAAAAACAGTCTTATTGAAATACTCAAACTGTTGGACTTCCCCTCAATCTTGTTAGAGTACATTAAGATGTAAATGCTGTGTAGCCAAACATTTATGTAAGAATATAAATGGAGTTGAGTCAAATGTACTTGTTTATGTCTTAAAGAGTCTTCTTCTCCAAAATTAAAAAAATGACAATTTTGTAAAAAGTGAACCTTATCAAGTAGAACTATAGTTCTGACTCAAAAGGTTTATAAATGTACATTGTAAGTAAAACTAACACATTGTAACTGAAATACAAGGTTGATGCAAAGCTTACTCAATTAGTGAATTACCGAATCCTCTTTCTCTTATTTCTCTCAGTACGAATCTATTCCAAAGGTAAACGTTCCGAAATATAAAGCAACACTTATTTGAATGTTTTACAAGTGTAAATAAGACAGGCTTGCAAACATCTGAAATATTCTTTTTTCATCATTGAACCATCAGAATCATTACTGTGCACTGTGTGCAGCTGTTAGGTTTTAAAATGCATTAAATTTTGTAATGTGTGAATGTGTGCCTCACAGATACTTGAATTCAAATACCTCCTCATGTTTCCCCCATGCAGAAAGCTCTCAATTTCCAAATTCCAAATGTCTGAACTCAAAATTGACCAAGAAAAAAAAATCCAGATTTACGAAAGCTTTTAGTGGTTAACCATTTGCTAATTTTGGAACAACGGTAATGTGCAGGAAATGTTATAATTGTGAGTTACATTGCTAATTTATGAATGATGGTCTGGTCTGGCAAAGCATTAATTTTAGCATATTATGTTGCAGTTTAATGTTGGTAGTCATTGAGTAATGGGAGTTCCCCTGTGGCCTAATTGGTAAGGGCGCTTGTCAACTGGCTTTGAGGGCTTGGGTTCAAATCTCACCCCGGGAACTCACTTTAGTCCGAGCCCATGGGACATTAAATGGAGGCGGGTTGTATCCAGTATTCTATGCTGGGGCAACTGAACGACCCTGGGCAGTGGGCATCCCTGAATTAATAGACTCACAGTCTTCTCATCTCATCATCATACGCCTGCTTCGATATAGCCCACTAAGGTGCTGCAGAAGCGTAAAACACAAACAAACCAACAACATTGAGTAATGGTCTTTTTGTAGGTTTGGTCCTCTTTCAGAAATCTTTCCTTGTTACAGGGAGAGTTAGCTTAGTTGGTAATGGCTGGGTCTCCAAATGCTTAGTCATGCCTACATGAATACTATTGTTTGAAACATTTGGCTGTGACGAAATGATATGAATCTGCAATACAATTCCAAATATTAGTTTTATTCAGAAAGGACAGAACTATTATAAATTCAAAGAGAAGTTATGGAGAACCTCGAAATTTTCTACGGTGATTCGATGTGATACACCGGTTGCAAAATCTCAAATTTTAAGAAATATAGCTATTTGTTTAATATCCTGGTCAAAAACATGCTCTTTTCGCTGGATATCTTATCCTTCCCTGACCCAAGGAGGTTGGTGGATATTTGGGAAGAATATTGACTGGTTGCTCCAAGCAAAAGCCACAGATTGACACTGCAAAATTGTCCTGTTTTTGTCTTCTTTCGTGAAATCAGTAAAACACCTGCTTGTTTCAGATGAATTTCAAACAAGCACAAGTATGTAATCTCACAGATTAACTAAACTCAAAATAAAGAAGAAATAAACAAGAGGTCCACAAGTGGTGTAAGGGTATTGAAAGGGATATATATATGTTGTACAAATGATAAGGAAGAAACAGTAAACTCAAGGGTCTGGAACTACATTTTGAGCAAAATTAGAAATTGTTATAAATGTTATCGACTCTCTCAAATCTAAGACTAGTCTACCTTACATTTTAAGCTTAACAGCTGATCATGAAATTGGTTTGGGGTTAAGATCAATGGTGAAGAAACACCTGAGGTTTCAAGAACTTGGAATGTTCCAAGATACTAATCTTTCATTTCACGAAAGAACACAAAAACAGGACTCTCTCAAATCTAAGACTAGTCAGAGTTTCGATAGAATTTCAAATAAATTACTAAAACTTGTTAAAGTTGAACTGTCAAACATTCTATCCGGCATTTTTAACCAATGTGTAGCAGAAGGATCTTTCCCAGACCTACTTAAACAAGAAATTCTTTTAAAAAAAGAATTGTAGTCAGCTTTGTTATGCGGCATAGGGATATTTTGCATGATGAAGAACTATTATACAAAGCCTTTCCATGAAATGCAAATGGTGAATGTGGCAGCTGACCTTTGCAGTTCATGAAGCACTGAAAACTGTGTTTGTCAAATTCAATGAAAGGCATGAGCAAATATTGGTGTTGGGATATTTTTGGGCCATTAACCCGTGCATTCACAGGTTTGTGAATGGGTGGATTGAGAATCAGAGATGTATAGACCTACAAAGGCATATTTTCAAAACCTTGTAAGTGGTGAATGCAGATTAGAAGTGAATATGCAGAACACATTCTGTAAATGAGATTCACACGGCAAATATATATTATTAAACGGTTCACTTCATGAAATTAGAGTTGACAGGAGATGGCCAACAATGTATGACACTTCATTGGCAGAAATAAATTATCACAGAAAGACAATAGAAATTCAACACAATGAAATGATAACGTGTAGTACTAATTAAAACACCTTGCAACTCCTAGAGCGGAATGGACAGACAACTTGAGATATTGAAATGATGGTTTTTTTATATGATTTGAGAAATGATCAACTGAGAAAATTAATGATCAAGATATGTGAATTAAATATCGTAGAAACCTTTCAATAAAATTCACATGCCAAATACTGTTTTGAAATTTTTCTGCTATAAGGGCTAAAAACTTCGGTTGTAGAATAATGGATGAGAAGCAAAAGTGTAAGAAAAATTGTATTTGAAAACACAAAGAAAAACACATGCTAAATACTGTTGTTTGACATTTTGGGACCATAAGTTTTGGAGATTCAGCTTGTCAAAATGATGGATTAGAAGCAAAAGTGTAGGAAAAGTTATATTTAGATACCCTTTCAATGAAATTCCAAATATGATTGACAATTTCAGACCACAAGTGATGAAGATTCTGCTTGTCAAATGATGGATTAGAAGCAAAAGTGTGGGGAAAATTATTTCTGGAAACCCTTTCAATGAAATTCACATGCCAAATATTGTTTTTGACATTTTCGGACTATAAGTTGTGAAGATTTTGGTCGTCAAATGATGGATTAGAAGCAAAAGTGTAGAAAGAATTATATTTGGAAACCCTTTAAATGAAATTCGTATACCAAATATTGTTTTTTGACACTTTCGGATGGTAGGTTGTGGAGATTTTGCTTGCGAAATCATGGATTAGAAGCAAAAGTGAAAGAAAAATTATGTTTGGACATCCTTTCAATGAATTCACATGCCAAATATGATTGTTTGACAATTTCGGATCATAAGTGGAAAGCTCAGAGAAACATAAATGGCACAGGCACGCAGGGAGAAACCTCTCAATTACGGAACAACCCACGTAATAATATATATAATGCTGCAGCATAGGTGGGCGAGAGTTTCAAAAACGAATGCCAAGGCATACAAATTACCCCTGGTTGATCAAATTAGTTCCACTCTTGTCATATAGATGCATATTACCATTCCATTATAGAATCACAGGTAACCATGCTTTTACTGGAAGCGCAATTACTAGCTCGATAAAATAAAGTAACATCAAAAAGACAAACATGGAGTGCAAACAATACGAGTAATTTGAAATTCATGGAGAAGTAAGAGTCACTCAAAAATGTGCGTAACATAACATAAAATGCATCAATGGCTTTGATGAGAGTCACATGCCATTTGGGACATTTTTTGAAACCAGCCATAGCTTGTATAGACCTAGAATTCCAAAGTATCCAGTCGAGATCTGAGAAAAATGCATGTTAGAAACCTCCAAATAGGTGTTGAACTAATACTTGGTATTCATAGACATTGATAAACCAACAGCAGCTTAAAAGATTCCGAAAGGAACCCAAATTCACAACAGAATCAACAGTCAAAGAGCACCAATAAACCCAAGAAAAGACCACAAGCCCAGAGAATATACTTCCATCCAATTTCACATGAGGACCTTTCTCAGTTTGTCTGCAGCTTTTTGGAAACCAAATTTCGAGCTTTTCAAGGATTGGCAGACACCATGTTTGTGAAATTGTTATCGCAGGTAATCAAAACTGTGATCAAAAGATTCATATTTTAATTATGATAACCAACTCTTCAATGTTATTCGCATGCCAAATTTTGGTGGTTGACATTTTCATTTAATGAAATTATAAATAATTGACATTGATTGTCAAAAGATGGACCCACATTAGAACCAGAGACGCCAGCCATTGCCATAGAAAGGCCAAACCAAACAATGAATTAGAATCTCTCAATAATATTAATAGCTAGGACATATTATAGATTTTTTCAATTTATATAATTCCGACATATTGTATAAGCCACCAATCCACCTCTTCCAGTTTGATAAATGAAATATACATACAAAAAAATTGATGAAATTCACATGCTATTGTTACCAAACATTTTTATGTCCTCATCCAAATCAAAAACAAGGCATTTAGTAGATCATTTTCAGTTAACATTAATTTTAATTGTTCACACCTGAGGCCTATACAGTGGACATCCAGGTGACAGTTTTTACGGTGAGAAGTGGTTTTTATGTGCCGCATTACAGGAGTTGGTGTTTGACACATTTGGCAGAAATTTTCTGATAACTACAACTGGAAACCAGAAAAGTTATATGCAAAAGTATTTTCAATTGAATCTAAGGTGTCAACGCAAACTCGCTGGGAGTTGTTTTTTGGGTCAGGACGATTGCTCAATCGATCTGTGTGATCTTCAGGACTGGAAAAAAAATACTTAATATAATATATAATATTATATATAAATATATTATCATGAAAATTTACAATACACAATCTGAATTTCCATGAAAAGAGTTAAAAGTCTCTTACTTCAATACCATGGCAAAGAAATGTACAGTTAATCACCACTATGATTGCACTATGGGTAAAAACATTTTTTTAAAGTCGAATTTCCAACTTCTATCTATGTTCAGTTATTTTTCTGCAAAGTCTGACGCCAATATTTACTGAATCAGGCAGCATTGAAAATTGATAATTTTTCTGTACACATTTCAATTTTCCTTAGAGCATTTTACATACCAAACAGCACATCTAAAACAAAAACCATAAATGTTTTAAAAACATTGCAACCAAATTCCATAAATGTCAGGTCATAGTTTTGGTACACTGCCCAACACACAATGTGGGACTACCGCCATTCAGAGGTCAATACACAAACGCACTACAATACCCTGGGCAGTACATCTTGAGCATTATGTTTGAATGTCATCCTTGCAGGGCTTTGAAGTCGGAGTCGTGCAGTTGGAGTACGAATCCAACTTTGGTTTCTAGGTTGATTCGAGTCGAAAATTTATCCGGTGGCTCCTGATTCCTGAAAATTATGTTTAAGGACTGATAAAAACACATTATAGAATAATGTAAACTGTATAGAATCTATGGTTCCAACACACAAAATTAATTTCCATTTACAAAAACCCCTTGGATACATTGTGGAATTATTCATATTTTTTTCCAAATATTGCTGAAAAGAGGAGTCGGGAGTCGGAGTTGAAATTCAGGAAACCTAAGGAGTCAGAGTAATTACCGAAAAAACCTTAGAAATGTTATGGGGAAGATTCAAGAAGCTATCATTCATTTATGTCTGGCCTATTGGGAGGGACTTGAGTTTTACCACTCATCAGCACAAGAATTTGTCTTGGGAAGCACAACATGTAATATATTATATAATATATAGATATAGATACCAAAATAACAAGAGTGTCTGAAGATTAATTAACTAATTTATCAATACAAACCTCTACACTCTCCCAGAGACCTGCCTCGACTGTTCGAGATTACCTTAAGAAGTATTTGATGGACCAAAACATTCCATCTCGAAGCAATTGCTACAACCACACATATTCAGTCGAAGGCTTACATCTGTGGTAAGTAATTCCGAGACTCCAAACAATTTCACATCTGGTCACTGCAAAAGAAGAAGGCAAACATAATAAAAAAAATACCGTGCAAGCACGTAAACCCCGCTGGCTCTATGTGAAGCCATTGAGACCATTCGGATCCATGTGTCCGTCCGTGTGTCCGTGTGTCCGCCCGTCCGACCGTGTGTCCGTGTGTGTGTCCGTACGTCCGTGTGTCCGTGTGTCCGTACGTCCGTATGTCCGTACGTTCGTGTGTCCGTACGTCCACACGCCCGTGTGTCCGTACGCCCGTGTCCGTACGTCCGCGTGTCCGTATGGACGCACGGACTTGTCATTCCCATCTGCATGACAAAATAAGATAACAGGCAAAATTTGAATGAAATATGAGCAACACAATGTCCGTGCGTCCGTACGTCCGTGCGTCCATCCTTGTGTCCGTGTGTCCGTCCGTCCGTACGTCCGTCCGTACGTGTGTCCGTACGTCCGTCCGTGTGTCCGTACATCCGTGTGTCCGTACGTCCGTGTGTCCGTACATCCGTGTGTCCGTGTGTCCGTACGGACGCACGGACTTGTCATTCCCATCTGCATGACAAAATAAGATAACAGGCAAAATTTGAATGAAATATGAGCAACACAAAGTGAGTTATGCTTGACGAAATCCCCAGCACATTGAGGCATTGAGGACTGCAGTACCCCGTAGGCTATTACATAGCCAGCGGGGTAAAAAGCGAATAAAGAATAAGAGCTGGAAATAATTTAATCTTCAACAATATATCAAAATTAATTTTTAACAATAGTCGACTTTTATTGCAAAGTATTCATCTATTTGATCTGCATTTTAGTGATAGTTGAGTCCACCCTAACATCATTTTATATGAAAAACAATTTACTGTACAATGTACATCTAGGAAAGATTTATGTATCCTTGGTACCGTCAAATTACATCATTTTCATGTGCAGAGATTCAGATACAAAATTAATCACTGTCCGAGTTGATATTTATACAATTTCACAGTTTCATAGACCAAGTGGACATTTCATGGATCAAAGCAGGGTTGGGTCATTAATTAGGTCACACAATATGTATCCATGTAACATGTACGGAATAAGCCTAGTACATAATTATTAATATAATGTCTTGGAATTGAGAGTAGAAAATCTCTTTTCCTACTTACTGTATTGATCGAAGGGAGTGGTTTCACTATAAAAATGAGATCTGACACCTCCATGGCAATCTGCATGGTTCTCTTCAATGTCTCCATTGGCTTGTCTTGCTTGGCCTGGAATTAAAATACTGCAAATATGAAACCTAAATGTAAAAACTTGAAGTTGCAAGATGTTTGGAATTGAAAAGACTGGGAGATCCAGGAGAGTCCATTGGCCTGTGCAATTGATAGTGCATTGCCTGTGCAATTGAAATTAAAATTGAAATAGCTTGGTAAACCTTAGCAAATTGCCAACTTGGCTATTTCTTCACCATGTTCACAGATTAAAGCACTTAAAAAAAAAACTAAATATATATACTAATTAGGAATTCCTACCTGCCCTATAATTCTACGAACCTCCATCAAGCGTACACGCCAAACTCAGCCACTTCATGAAATATCCAAACACTCAAAATGCCAATATAAATTAATTCCAATCTGTCCTGTCACACTACAGACCTCTCACGAGTGTACAACCTTGACCTCATGCTTGAAAAACAAATTTTTGACAATTCAATTTTCAGAATTTTGAAGTAAATCAACTCCAACACTTATTGACATATTCAAACACAAAATAAAAAAACAAAATAACCTAATTCTGCCCTGCCTATCATCCTAGGTAAGCCTACGTCCTATGAGTGTTCAATCAAGCAAAATGACACACAAATCTTCAAAGGCCTACCACAACCCGTGTTTTGACAATTAACCATTGATAATTTCAAAATCGTCCGATGCAGCCATTTTTTGACATTTTAGGTAAAAAAAGCGGAATAAACTAAATCCAATTTGCCTCATCACTTCAGATACATCACATGAATGTTCGGTCAAGCTAACTTGCACTCAAGCCCTCGTACAACCAAGTTTCTAAAATTAAATTTTCATAATTTCAAAATCGTCCAATTTAGCCATTTCTTGACATTTTTAAACACATTTAAAAGCTAAATAAACCAAATGTGAAATGCCCCATCATCCTAGATATGTCCCAAGAATGTTCGATGAAGCAAAATTACACAAGGCGTCGCACAACCAAGTTTTTAAAATTAAATTTTCATAATTTTTTTTCGTCCAATTTAGCCATTTCTTGATATTTGTAAACACTGAAAAAAGCTAAACACACTAAATACAACATGCCCCATCATCGTAGATAACTCCCATGAGCGTTCTATCAAGCAAAATTAACCACACGTCTTCAATTTTATACCAAAATGAAGCTCAGGATATTTACTGTTCATCTGGCTGTATCAGTAGAGTGATACAACCAATATTATACCCCTTTCACACCAACTTCGTATAGGCTCGTATATAATAGGTCAATTATTTAACCAGCGGCCCCATGAGGAAGCATACAAAATGATAGGTAATGAATCAGCAACCATCAGCAGTCATCAGTAACAGTACGTCAGATTTTTCAGAAAAATTAAACATGTTTTTTTTCTTGCGGATGCTGGCGGTTAATCTGTATGAGGTTGTATGACATCCCTGCTAAATTAACAGAAAATGTACGCAATGGCACGAGATTACAGGAGGTTTGGACGACATAAAACAAGGTCTGTACGACATTGTACGAGCCTATACGCCATTCAGAACGTGGTAAATACGGTAATCAGTCAAAACGCCTACAAACAAAAACGGCAACAGACAAAAACGCCTACGATTTTTTTTCTATTATCAAAAACGGCTACAGCTTATTTTCCTTTTGCATGACAGTGCAAAAACTGAAATTGGCCTTTACAAAAACGGCAATTGCACTCTACAGAGGTTCAAAGTCTGATTAAAAATGATAATTGCTATTCAGCCCTTCAAAGGCCATTTGTGATTTGATGCTGAAGCTCATTGGTTTTTCACACACCTACTAATGAACTGCCTAATTTTTGACACTTGTTCTTGTATAGACAGTAGCCGTTTTTGACATCTATTAGTAGGCGTTTTTGTGTTGCTGTTTTTGCATTGTCGGAAATCACAGTAGGTGTTCTTGTCTGTAGGCTTTTTGACTGCTAATCGCTGATAAACACGTGCCAAAAAAATTGACATTTATCGCAGTAATATCCCTTTCACACTCACGTAATGACCATGCAAGAGTCAGCAGGTCATTGCAGTTTTAAATCCGCATGTCAGTACGCAATTGAATTCTATGGGGGATAATCCCATGCTCACCCCCCCCCCATCACTGAGTAAGTGATTTGAATGGGGGGGGAGGCTGAGCATTGTATTTATCCACATTGCAGGTGATAACTTTGGTATTTACATAATTACATTATATGCATAGACGTGTGATTGTCAGATCAGCACACTGAGCTATGTATAGGGGCCATAGGCCTAAAGGAGTCAAATTCAAAACACCACGTTTTTATTGAGATTCAGTGGAGACATATAGCTACATATCTCTAGAGGTCTACTTGGCTAGCTAATTCAATAGAGTGGGCTGGAGAACGAAGCTGCTGGCTGAAAGTTTGGCCCATGTTAAACCACTGGACCACTGGACAGCTGGAGGCCGGGGGGGGGGGCTGCAGCATGTGCAGGGACTGCAGTGTTCCCACTCTATCTCGTGTTCCCACTCATATCATATTTCGCCCAGAGATAGTTAATCTTAGGACTTGTCATAGTTATCTGTCAATGTGGCACCCCAAACGCACATGTAACAGGAAAGAAACACTCTCAATAGCGATGTTGACAGCCAGCCTGCCCAGCCACGTGGATTGACTGGTAGATGATCACTGGTGTATCAGCGACGACATAACTTACAAACCACCTGTGTTGGCGAGTATAAGCTACAGCAATACATAAACCCACAATAAACCATCACAGATAACTCACCTGTTCTCCAATCGTTGTCCGAAACTTTGCAAAACTTCTGAAAAGAACTCGACAGCAAAAACGTCACCTTCTCATTTCTGTCCTGCTCACCTGACAACAACAATGAGGCCCCAAATGGGGCTTTCATTATAGCAAAATTTTGGCGGGAAATCACTTGTGCTGTCTGTTAAGCTCTGTTACCACTGCAAACCTGAGGCACACTTTGGCCATCAATGTTCTATTCAGTTATATGAAAAACATTTGCATAATGTCTCCAATGTCTTGGCAGCCACAACTAACATGGCCAGACAAGCTTGAGAGGTGCTGAAGGTGAGAGGCCCAGTTGGGATTTCATGAAAACAAGGTCAGCCTCAGAAAAATACTCTTATAATGATGCAGCTTGTAATTTTTTCCTTATCAATGCTTGTGCTGATCAACTTATTCACTGGACCTAATTCTTGGAAACATGAGTATTTGTTGGAAGCTCATGTGAATATTTCTCACATGAGCAAGGTCTCCTGAGACCAAAGAACACAAATATTGATGATGTCATTCAAGGGTTTCCCTCATGAGGATAGGCAAATGTGATTCTTCATGAATACATAGTAGACTGACTAGGAAGATCTTCATAATATGAAGACTGCAACACAGATTTCAGATGCTAACTACAAAAAGCTAGAGTTACCCCAGTGTATAAGCAAAAAGAGAAATATCTTTTTACAAATTACAGGCCAATTTCTATCCTACCTAGTGTATCAAAGGTCTTTGAGAGAATTATATATAACCAAATTTATGAATATTTTTCAAGAAATAATATCTTCTATAAAAGTCAGTATGGTTTCAGAAAAAATCATTCAACTGAACATGCAACCCTTGAACTTGTTGATAGAATAACTCAAAAGATGGACAAAAATCAGCTTCCACTAAATATTTACCTTGATCTCTCAAAGGCCTTTGATACTTTAGATCATCAAACACTTCTTTTTAAACTCAGTTATTATGGCATCAAAGGATCAGCCCTCGATTTATTAAAGGACTATTTAACCAATAGAACACAGCAAGTTGAAAATAATGACACTGTATCTGATCCATTAACTTTAAAATGTGGAGTACCCCAAGGGTCTATATTGGGACCATTGCTATTTATTATCTATATGAATGATATCGTCAAAGCTAGTAATTATTTCTACCCCATTCTCTATGCTGATGACACCACCTTATGTGCTACTTTTAATGTTTCCTGGAATAGGAGCGATAATGAAATAATAAACAATGAACTACCTGCAATAAGCAATTGGCTGAAATCAAATAAGCTCTCGTTAAATGTTTCCAAAACTAAAGCAATGCTTTTTTCGGCTAGTAACAGAACAATAGCTTCCCCAGAACTATTTATTAACAACACCAAAATTGAATTTGTCAACGAATTTAAATTCCTTGGCATAATTTTACAAAATAATCTAAAGTTGATAGCTCATACAGACATGATTGGTAAAAAAATTTCAAAAACACTTGGCGTTATGAAAAAACTGAAAAGGACCATACCTTTAAAAGCCTTGCTAGATATATATAATGCTCTCATATCACCACACTTACATTACGGGAATATCATTTGGGGAAGGCAACAAAGTAACTTATGGAAGCTTCAAAAAAGTGCAGTTAGGACAATTACCAACAGTAGATATACTTCTCACACTGACCCACTTCTCAAAAAATTAAATATTCTTAAATGAGTGACCTATGTGCACTGCATGAGCTGACGTTTTGTTACAAATTTGAAAATGAATTGTTACCTGACTATGTCTTAAAGCTTATCTTGTCCAGCACTTCTAGAATTACCAATAATGCCACTTGGCAATTTAATACCTTTCGCCTGCCTTCCCTGAGCCATGAATTTGCAAGACACAGTATATCTTTTAGATTTCCTAAGGTTTTTAATAATATTGAGTTACCTGTTAGGCAAAAGATTGATACACATAGTATAGATGGTTACAAAAAATATATAAAAAATATTTTTATCAATAAATATAATTCAACTTGTAGTATACAGAATTGCTACATTTGCCATAGGCATTTGGTTGGTCAGTTGAAAAAGAAAAAAACCCCTCTACTTAATATAATGTTATTATTTTTATTTTATAAACCTTGTCGACAGTGTTAGGGCCCTCTTCACCAGCAGTGCAAGACCTACAAATTTTATGAAGCCTAGGTGGCCCCTTGATAGCGATACTTGTAGGTATCATAAAGGGGTCACCTAGCTCATTAGTATTCTTGTTTTTTTCTCTGAATATGGATTTATATATGCTAATGAGCAAATAAATGATTGAAATTGAATTGAATTGAAATTGATAAGATACAGTTTGTCTCATCCAGCATACGAACTGAAATATGGCACTGGTCTGAGAGCCTGTATAAAACCAGTGCCTGAACTTGGAGAAGCAACACAGGTACTAAATTATCTGGAACTCATTTAGGAGTGGTACTGCAGTTCAATATTGTGACGTCACTTCAATTGTGGCAGCTACCAGGTCGAGTCATGAATGTAAACAACTTAATAATGGGCTGCCGTGGTTGAAAACGCTCGAAAATCGGCAAAAACGCGCCAATACATCATGAAAATGTGATATTCAGATTACAAAAGGGTCAATCCACACACAGGTAGGTGTATTTCTGCTGTATGACTTCTGGAGGCTGAGGAATCAGCCAAACATCAGTTCGCATGTGAGATGAGACAAACTGTAGTTACATTTTCATCGATCCACCTTTCTACAGTCAGACTATAGTTGATCTTCCCTTGTATTTTTTCCAAATTAATCTAATTTTTAGTTTTCTGACTACCCTGCTGCCTATCTCATGTTAATTGCTTTACTGTTGCATTTAAGACTGCTGTCTGAATGTAAAGCAATTACTATGAAAAAACAGATAAAGGAAATTTGAGGAATAAAACAAAGTTTGTGAACGTTTATTGAAACGGAACTATGTAATTGACAAAAATGAATCTCATTATACGAATTGTGTGGTTAGCCTGGCTAATAAGATCATGCGGGACTCTACACACCCACTTTATGAACTCTTTGAGCTTTTTCCCAGTGGGCGCAGATATCGAATGCCCTCTATCAGGACACAGCGTTTTAAAGACACTTTCCTTCCTGTATCTGTTTCCCTGTTAAATGCTTCAATGTAATGTACCTTAACCTTGTACCAAGTACCAAAATTTCACTGTTGTATATATATATATCGATGTATACAATGTGACCAATAAATTATCTGTATCTGTATCTGTATCTGTATGAAAGAGATGATTTGGAATAGACGCAGCTTCAAGTGCTTCCTTGATATTCGTTTAGTGATAACTTCAATCTTGAAACTTGTTTCAAAAAGCTTCAATATTCAGAAACTGAGCCAGCTGTTATGGATCTCATCAATTGAGTCACAGTGCTCTCAGTTACCACTTATGGAGACTCTGAATTAAATGCAGTGAGGATTAAATTATAATCTTAGAATATGAGGAAGGCTCCGAGATAGTCTCGTGACATGTTTCCATTGATTACATTTTGGCAAGAGATCCTTCACATAATCATACTAACCCAACAAGGAAAAGATGTTTCTATTAATTGAATGGATGATAAACAAAGATTACTGAAAGTTTTTTCTTACCCTATGGTGTTCGTACGGTATTCAAAATAATTTTTGCTTGTTGAGTCGTAAGAATAGAAAAGGTTAGCACAATAAATAGTCATACTGTCAGAATAACAGTTTATGGTGATTGCAAAAGATGAAGTTTTGGACGTTAATAACTTGTTGAACCAGTTTGTGTTCATCATCTTTTGATTTTGATAAACAGGTACGCTGCATCATGATTTAGTCTATTTTTTAGCACAAGGTGGTCATGTTAATTGTTAAACTTTGTAAAATTAAAAACACTTAGTCAACTTTTAAATACTACTGAAAGTTGTGTCGCAGTCACGAAAAATAGTAAAATGGCAAGACGGTCAATTAGAGACTTCCACTATATAGAACTGACACAGTTTAAGCCTCCCCATTCACTAAGCATGAATTGTAGTCAATTAACTTCGCAGACTATTGCCCCAGATAGAGCCTAGTTTTTCTCCGATGCCTTCAAATGGTGAATTATGTGACATCTACATCACTGCTTTTTCGGAGCAAAACAATTAAGTTCAAGGCTGTTCTGTTTTTCAGTTTATCAGCCTGGACAGCCGGGCACAAGAGTGTATCACTCAAAGCTGTATCTGCTTCGGAATATGAAAATTTACTCTTACTAAAGATAACACTCATCAAGGCCAGGTTACAGCGATGAGGGGATAAGTCACAATTTATTGGCAAGTGTCATTCTTTACACTAAGTCTTGATAGTTGAATGATCTGATATTGTTATTCTGTTTGATGAGCAGTTGAGCACACATATCTGTGTTCCCTGTCACTTTCTGATATGTTTACATGAAGTTGAATTCAATGTTGAGGCACACACTTTTTAATGCATTTGTATTTGAATGTAGAAAACATTCCAATTATACAGCTCAGCTTTTCTGGCTCCCTGAATATGCTGCTTTGATTTAATTATTTGTCTCCTTTTGACTTTTTGAGCTCAGGAATAAGTCAAATTTAGTTATATCTCAGAACTCTCTATAATGGTATTGTGAGCTGATAGGCTTTGTTTATATAATATTAAAGGAATTAATTCGAAAACACAAGTATGTTATATTCAGCAGAAATGGGCAGAAGAGCCCAATAACTGCTTATTTTGCTTTTATTAGCTGCTGCAGTCAATAGTCGTTATCATTGGCCATTCTGATCAGTCTCTTTAGTCATCTTTTCAAGAAATGATTGGAAATTAAGTCCTACTACTTGCCTAACTCTATCTAGTTTAGCCCTAACTGGTGATAGATAAGCCATTGGCAACAGCCCTCCCATCTTTTGCAACCCATGAGAAAATAGGTGGTGCACTTTTTGTTAATGTTTCTTTTACAGCCACATAAAATACTTTGAGTCAAGTTAAATGACTGAAAAGTTTCAACAAGTTTGAGGCCAGTTTTCACTGCTCCTGAGTCCTAACACTGTGCCATAGACAGCAGAGCATCAAGTAACCACAGACTATCAATGACCTTGAAATGTGTAAAGATACGCATAAATCATCATCATTGTATTTGTTATATTCTGTTTATGAAATGGTAAGGGATCTAGTGTAATTAAAAATCCATTCCCCTAACAACTTTAAGCAATGAAATCATTATAGAAACAGAGATTTTCTACAATTATTGCATCTTGTTTGCTGAGCCATCTTTCGAAAAAGTCTTAATTCGAAGCAGAGATTATATGTTAGTAGAATCTCATAGAAATACAACTCCGAATAGATTATTGAAAGGAAGGCCATATGAATATCCGAAAGAAGATGTCCCGTTGTACTATTGATTTTGTCCCGACGCAATGCTGGTGTATTGCAAATAAATTTTTTCAACTTCACCGAAACACAGATAAACTAGGCCTGGGACAGTCTTTAACCTGCCTTGTATCTGCGTCTGGTTTATTGGTGATAGGTAAGTAACTCTGAAAACGGCTCTCCATCTTCAGCTCCCACCTGAAAACCAGCTGGCAGGGGCGTATCTAGAAATGGCCTGGGGGCCAATACATGGGGTGAATACTGAATACAGGGTGCTCTGCGGCATTTCCTATCTATTCTATGTTAAATTTTGCCTGAGGGGGCGAGGCATGGCCCAATGCCCCTCCCCCTAAATACGCCACGGCCAGCTGGTATGTTTTTTGTTTAATGTTTCTTTTATGGCCAACTAGCATACTTAAGTCAGGTTGAATGACACAGCATTTTCAAAGAGACTGGTCTGCTTCTCTCCTCTAAAGCATGCTTCATTCATTGGTTAAAACAGCAAACAGCCAGACCCTGATCTTAAACCCCAAACCAATCTCATGAGCAGCTGTTTTAAAGCTTAGAATGTAAAGGTAGACGGTGCAAGAGTTCGATTCATGCTCCTTAAAAAAAGTGGTAAAGCACCTGCTTGTTTCTGGTGGATTTCAAACAAGCACAAGTATGTAATCTCACAGATTAACTAAATTCTAGATAAAGAAGAAATAAACAAGAGGTCCACAAGTGGTGTAAGGGTACTGAAAGGGGTGTGTTGTACAAATTGTTAGGAAGAAACTGTAAGCTCAATGGTCTGGAACTACGTTTTGAGTAATTGATAGTAATATGATAATTTCATTTGAGAAAAAAAAAAAAAAATACTGTAAGAAAATTCCGAATCATTGATCCATCTTTCTACAGTCAGACTACAGTTAGTGTTCATTCGATCTGAATGTTAAAAAAACAAAGAAGTTATTGTTGATTTTAGCAAAGAACCCTGTGTTGGTGGACCTGTTATCGTAAATAATGAACCTGTCGAGATTGTGTCAGAGTACAAATATTTTGGAACAATTATAGACAACAACATGAAAGGGACATCAAATGCTCAGAAAATTCGTCAAAAGATCAATCAAAGAATGTACTTTCTGAGAAAATTAAGAGATATTCACATGGACTCTTCTATCCTGACTCTGTTTTATACTAGTGTAATCCAATCTGTTATCACATTTTATATCATCTGTTGGTATGGCAATCTCACTCAATCTGATTGTAAATTTAATTGAAAGAACAATTAAATCTGCCAAACGTATCGGTTGCAAAAATGTAAAATCACTATATGAATTGTACCACGAAACAGCATGTACTAAAGCAACAAAAATAATGAAAAATTCATATCATCCTTTGAACCATTACTTTAATTGCTTTCTTTTTGGTCTTAGACTGTCAACAATTAATTGTAGAACCAATCGTTTCACTCATCTTTTGTACCATCAGCTGTTAGACTGTTAAACAGTCATTAATTGTTTCTCATCAATTTTAATTATCACTTTTGTGTTGTACCTATCAGCGGGGCAGGTATGTAAAAAAATAGTGCATTTATACATAGAAGCATGAAACTTGGCGCATACTTAAAAAACATCTATACAAACATATTTGGATAGGGAGCCACTTCAGATTTAGCTTAGGTGGCTACTGGCAGCCATTTTCCAAAATGGCGATCAATTCGTCCACTTTGCTGCTTTCTGTGTATTTTCTACAAATAGAATACATGTAAATATTGTTTTTTATTGCTTCTCTAAGTATTCAGTACATTACCATACATTTTTTGGTAG
This sequence comes from Platynereis dumerilii, assembly GCA_026936325.1. Taxonomy (NCBI): domain Eukaryota; kingdom Metazoa; phylum Annelida; class Polychaeta; order Phyllodocida; family Nereididae; genus Platynereis; species Platynereis dumerilii. The sequence continues at coordinate 261,161 of JAPTHN010000151.1, forward strand.
CCTTGGTCTATTTTCAGGTTTGTTGGAATCATTTTTGTAAGAATTATTGATTCAAACACTTGATTTCGCGGTTACAGATGGTTACACCAATTCTTCATAAATCTCAAAATAAATTACATATTTGAATTCCTTGTAAGAAGAGCTTTCAAATGAATGGTCGCATCAATGGGTTTCATAAACTTTTTGCGGAAATGGAAAAAATGAAAATGAAATGATTTTTGAAGATTTTGTTGTTTCTTTAATTTTAACAAAAGATTCACCGAAACTATTGATGCGACCATTCATTTGAAAGCTCTTCTTACAAGGAATTCAAATATGTAGTCAGTTTTAAAATCAATTGAGATTCCATGAGACTATTGGAAACCGCGAAAATGATACATTTTCTTCATCAGTTCTAACAAAATGGACCCTGACTACCCTAAAATTCCTCAGTTCAATCCAGAAATCAATTGATAATGTTCTTTAGATCTGTAGAAGGAATAATGAGCACTGTTTTGATACTTTAATAATATAGGCACTTCACAGAAAGCGGGAAAATGAGAAAATTAGCCGCCATTTTGGAAAATGGCTGCCATGGGTCAACCAGGTTAAATCTGAAGTGGCTCCCTATCTAAATATATTCTTTAAGACGTTTCCGAGATGTGCGGAAAGTTTTGTGCTTCTATGTACATAAATGCACTATTACTTCCCTATTCATGACAAATCTGCCCCGCTATATTTAGTTTTGTATTCCATTTATATGTCATGTCCTTTGTTAATTATGTGTATATATATGGATTGTCAAAACAAGGTTCACACTTGTATGTGATTCATAAAGTATATCGTAGTGTATCGTATCTTCCTTGTATTATTTCTAATAAATCTAATTTTTATTTTTCTGACGCCCTGCTATTTATCTTATGTTAGTTGCTTCACTGTTGCAATTAAGACAGC